>AWWV01013778.1:0-20700 GCA_001974805.1 Corchorus capsularis | reverse complement strand
GCGGCTTCACCACGGCAAACCGCCCCCCTAGGGCGGCTCAGCCCCTAGATCTATTTTTTTACACCTAGATCTAATTTTTTACATCCATTCCTCTAGATCTAGATATGCATAAAATTAATTTTCATAAATCTTACCTCCGTGAGTCTCATAGAAGCTCTTCTTTGCCCCGATTCAAATTTGCCATGATTTTTGATGTTTTAGAGTTGAATGAAGAAGTTGTAAAGATTTGTTTAGGGTTTTGATGAAGAAGTTGTTTGAAGTAAAGTTGTCAAGATTTTAGTTTGAATGTTGTTTGAAGGTAGTAAAGGATTTGAAGTTAAAATGAATAAAGGGCAAAAGTGTAAAATTTGGGACAGTGAATAGCAAAAATAGGGCGGTATTTAGCAATCCAGTATATATAATGAGATAGAAAATCCACCGATTGGCCTTTATAAGGCAGTTTGAGTTTTTAAAAAATACCAAAAATAAATGCAAGTTAATTTTATTTGAGTCAGATTTATCCACTATGAAGATAATCTCAACAATGATTTTGAGAAATTTTACCTTCACAATATTTGAATTCGAGCCGGGGGATAAAGGTAAAACCATTTATATTAACTAATTGTTGATTAAGATTTAACCCACTAAATTAATGAGCTAATTTTTTTTATCTACCATTGTATAAAGCCGTAATATTTTTTTCTTTTTTGCCAGAATGAAGCCGTAATTGTTGATAACCTAAAATTAAAGCTGTAATTAAATTTATATTATATATATATATATATATTTATTATGATACAAAATATAGTATACAAATAAACAACCGATCCTTTCTAAAAAGGTAAAATAAATAAACAGCCGATCCCAATGAAGATTCAAAGTGCAGGGATTGTGCGAGTACGTGTAGACAGAGAGAAAAGACCACGTTTGTGACTCAGCATGCTATTTACTTTTCCACTTTAAAGCCACCATAAGCTCTCAACTTTAGTTTTCAAAGATTTTCTTTTCCTTTATTTTGTCATTTTTAATCTGAACTAGTACAAGTTTTAGATTGGGAGTTGACACAACAATTTTCGCTTTTGACTTCTTTAAATATTTGACAATAATTTACGGAAATTTATACAATACATCATCAGTGGAATTTAGCATACATGTTTGATATGTGTCATTTAGGAAATACTAGTTTTTAATATTAAATGTAAAATTAATTAAAAAATGGGTATGTATCAACACCTTAACCCACATGTATAAGTTTAATTTATATATCTTTGGATAAAATGACTTTCAAACTATTATCAAAGGTACAAAATGGTTCATGAATTTTCAATTATATACTATATATTATTTTTAACTACCATGGAAATTACTTAAAGGCCAAATTGAGGATTAATGCGGTGCCTCCTTTTGATTTTTTTTTTGTCTTTTCTCACTTTTCAGATGACTAAAAAGCCCCTCTATGAGTTCCCACCTTCCTTTCCCTGCTACCCTTTTTTTGTAATTACCCATTTCCCTTTCTTAATTGCTTTTAATTAATGTTTCTCCCTCCTTTTCTTTTTTACTCCGACCAACTCAACTGCTGCTTCCTTTCAACTCCTCAGTGTTGATTAATCTTCAGATTTGTCAAAAATCAAACATTTCGTTACTCCCCTCTGTTATCACCTTCACATCTCTTTCCTTTTTCTTCTCCTTTCCCACCCCTTCACCATGAACCGTTCAATGTTTTTTTTCTTCTGAATTAAATCACCCTTTCTTCAATGCGTATATTATTATCCAATTAACACCATATTCTATTACCTCTTTGCACTTCCTATTACTTACAAATAAAAGCATGTTGACCTTTTTAGTTTTGCATGTCTAAAAAGTTAGCTTACAAAGATTTATGACAATAGCAAGAGACAATATTAAAACTAATCCATTTAAATTGCATTTTTACTGCAACATTATATAATTCAATCAATTAATCAAGCACCACTCTAGAACAAAGAATGTCCGTGGACCTTATATAATTGATTATATTAATATTTTTATTCAATCAGTTAATCAAGCACCACTCTAAAACGGAAAAATGCCCGTAGCGCTAGCGCGGGCTAATATGACTTGTGTGTGAGTCTTTTTGTGTGATGGGGAAGGCCTGGGTCAGCTCTCTATTGGATTCGAGTCCAGCCCAAATTTCTCAGAAGAGATGTTGGGTTATAACAAGAGATTGAGACCGAGATTAAAGAGGAAACGTTGGCAGCTATCCAAAGAACACTTCCTGCCGCAGGAAATGAGTTGTAACAGAGGAGAAACTGAGGAAGATGAAAAGATGAACAAGAACACCAGAACCGTATTGCTTTTCAATATAATGGATCGAAAATCTTCTTTTATTAATTTCAGGACTGTGGGAAAAAGATTGGGTGTGAGATTTGGGAGAAAGAAGAAGGAAACATTGAGAGCAATGGCATCAAAATACAAAGTATTGACGATGGAGGAAAACACTGATTTGAGAGGATTGAGACTGATTTCTTCTTGTGTTGAGGATGATTTAGGGCTCTTGAGAGCTTCTTGGTGAAGATGATGATGATTCTTGATATGGAGATTGTGATTATCTAATATATGTATTGTGATTCTTTGTATGGAGCTTGTGATGCCATTTTTGCCGTCAGTGACCCTTTTTATAGCTCCCTCCTTGACCGGTCAGAAGCTTTATCCGGTGACCTCTTTGGCTCTTACTTTTTGATTGATGTAGTGATTAGGCCCTAGGTCCAAGATGAAGAATCTTCCGGTTTGAGGAAGTTAACAAGGTCCTCTTTCGGTCTTGAAATCAATCCCCTCTTCTTGTGTTCATATGTTGCTATCGTTGATGGCAACTCTTCATTTGGGTTTGCCGAGGTTCCTCCAAAGTCAAGATTGGCTTTGTTTCTTGATTCCATTCCAAGCAATTTCTTGAAGATTGTCGTCATCTCCTGAAGTAGTTCAATGTGAGTTAGAGACTGTTAAACCCATTAAGCCTGAAGGCCCATGCTGTCCCCTATATAAAGGGATCGACCCCTATGCTTCATAAGTTTGTATGCTTGCATAAGTCTGTAATGGGGTTTATTCAGTAGATTCTCTGCATATATGATCTATTATGCTCTGTATTTTTTTCCTTTTGATTAATGAATGCCAAGCAAAATTGTGTTTGAATGCAGTGTGTATTTTGAATGCATGGTGCTGTTTTTTGTTGCTGGAATTGTATGACCTGTTTTGATGCTTAGTTAAATTGCCAGTTTAGTATTCATGAATCATCGTAGGGATAATCATAGGATTGGCCAATGTTTTAGTTGAGTGCATGCAAGAGTTTGAAGAACGGGGGGTCGAATGGTACTATGTAATTAATTTGCTCGCACCTATGATTGAGCAAAAGTTACCGGTTTGGGTTTTACAAAACCCCATTTTGAGAGTAGAATAAGAACACTGAAGAGGGACTATTATCAAATCACTAAGATGTTGAATTACCCATTGTTTCGTTGGGATGGAGTTAATCATAAATAAAGTAGAGGGTGAACCAGCGACATTGGATATGTGGTTTAGGGTAAGAAACTGATTCCTTATGCTATGTGGTTTAGTTTATTGTTTGAACAAATATATCATATTAATAAATTAAAACTGTTTTTTGCGGGAACATCCTTTTAATGCAAGGCTTCGAGGAAAAATTTTGACCCTCTATAAGGATTTGGACACTCTGTTTAATAAAGCAAGCCGAGTTAGAGTAGTATGATGGATTTTGGATTTGATGTGGTTTAGGATTTGGACAATTTGTTGATCTGCTTACTTTGTTTACTTGTTGACATTGGTTTAGTTAAACTTACTTATGGATTATTTAATTTCTGTGATTATGGTTATGTGAAATTATGTGTGTTCATGGTTTGATTAAAATATATGCATGTATTTGCTTAGGTTTGGACTAGAAATGGGTGGAAAATATTATGTTGTTTTCGAGGGTCATATGCCAGGAATTTATAAAAGTTGAGAGGAAGCAAATGTGAAAGTTAATGGTTATTGAGGTTGCCACCATAAGATGTGCAAGGATCAAAAGGAAGCGAAAACCACATTTTTTTTAGTATTGGAACCTCAATGAGGTTGATGAGAAAGTAATTAAGCCACAACCCAAAAAATGAAAAAGATCAATACTTGTGTTGTTCATCAATTGTTTAATAGAGTAATAATTGTGGGATTTGTGGTAGGAGTTCTTACCACATTGTTTATTTTGTGGGTTAGATGAATGTTATTTAATGAAGTAAATTGAATATTTTATATGTATTTTGAACTTAATTAAAATTTTCATCGAATGTTTAGGATATTGGTTGTGTGAGTTCATGTTTAGCAATTTATTTATGTCATGGTCTAAGTTGCCATAAATTTGAGTTAAAACAACAATACAAAAATAAAAGGGATAAGTGAGTAGTAATTTTCTTTAAATTGTTAATAATTTTTACTAATAATTTAATTAATTAAGTACTCCCTCCGTCCCAAATTATCTGACCCTTTTGGATCAAAGTAATCCTAACTTTGACTCTTAATAATAAAAAAATTATATAGAATTAAATTTTTAAAAATTATTTTTTGATTAAGTTAAGTTTTAAACTTTTCAAAACATATTTTTGGAAAATTTGATTGTATATATATTTTTTGTATTTAAAGGTTAAAGGTAGAATTTGTTTGACCCAAAAGAGTCAGATAATTTGGGACAGAGGGAGTATATTGTACCCGAGTTGTTAGCATAACTGGTAGGTGCACCGTGCCTGGACCGTGAGGTCCTGATTTCAAGTTTCAATGAATGTGAGTTTAGTGTGTAATTTATTTATTTGTGTATTTGGTAGGTAGATGACTTATTTATGGCAGTTTCTTAATTTAAGTTGATTTTTCATTTAAATGTTTGGACATATAGACATTTATTTTGATTATAATGAGATTTCACATTTAATTACCGAAAAAATCAAGTATAGCAATTAACATAATACACATGTCTTTGTTGTGTGGCGGATAGCCGGATACTACCACGGTGAATCTAATCTAAAAAATCTAGACCTTTCAAGACAAAAACTCCTTTTTCAGCGGTACCAAATTCCATCTCCATTTGCACTTTCAATTCAACCAGACAAAAGACTTAACCGCTAAGCTTCCCTACCTCCTTCACTCTTCCCCAATTACTATATATAACCAACTCTGCAACCACTTTTTTCAAATCTATAAACAGTTTCCCCTTCCTATTTGCTCTCTTTATTTTTCTTCTGCAATTTCATCCGCGACTGCCATGATTTCATCGGACGAGGTTTATGAATCTGATTCTGAAGGAGGTGCTAAGGGAGTGATTCGGTGCGACACCTTCGACCTTAATGCTCTGCCGCAAGATTGCATCGCCGCCGTTCTTTCCTTCACATCTCCTCGAGCTGCCTGCAGATTGTCGGTGGTGTCCACCGTTTTCAAATCCGCTGCCAATTCCGACGCCGTCTGGGAACGCTTCTTGCCATCCGATTACCAGGCTATGATTCCTTCCTCCCTCTGTTTCTCTTCCAAGAAAGAGCTTTATTTTAGACTTTGTGATAATCCTATCCTGATTGATGGTGGCCGAAAGGTAATCTCATCCTCCCTTCTCATATCTTATGATTCTCTTTTTTTTTTATGTACTAGAAAAATTCGATCGCATTTTTGTATAATTTGATTCCCATTTTAGGATAATTTTTGTAATGAGATCAAATCGTTGTAACGATAGCATCATGCACTCATCATTTAGCCATCATTACTTTCAATAATATTTGAATTTGATTCAAAATTAATTTTTTATGTGAAACCAAAAGGTAAGTAATTTTGTCTACTTGTTGCTTTTTTATTTCTTATTTTATTTTGTGGAAGCAAAAAGTGATATCTGAAAGTTGTCTTCGGATTAACAATGAATAATTTGACGTATATTTAATTGGATTTTATGTGGTATGAAACACTTATGATTAATTAATGTTTGGATATGTGTTAATACATTTTTGCTATCTATTCATTTCTTATCCTAATGCTATTTTAATGTTTTACCAAATTTCTTTTTTCGTTAGCCACTTTTGATAAAGTGAGGCAACCAACAAAAAGCCAGAAGATTAAAAAAACTTTCAAACATCATTGACTTAAGAAACTCTAATAATGTCCATGGTTGCTTTGCTTTGCTTTTTTGTTTTTGACCGCTTGGCCCGAGTTTGACTTGCTTGTAACCTATCTATTTGACTAACTTTACGGACCATTATTACTATTTTGTTCTAAAATTGGGATTTCTCCAAAGCATAATGTAGAGTTTGGTAATATGATTGAAGAATTATCTTTCTTACATAGCTTTTAACAATGTTACACAATGTTAATCTTCTTGAAACAGAGCTTTTCATTGGAAAGAGGAAGCGGCAAAAAATGTTACATGCTATCTGCCAGGGAGCTCTCTATTGTGTGGAGTGATACCCCAACTTATTGGAGATGGGGCTCTACACCCGAGTCCAGGTATCTCTCTCTCTTGCCATGCCACCCTGGTTGGAGTCGTTGTTGGCTTGTTGCCATCTAATCTAAGTTGATAAAATCTTAATAGAGAACCTAGATATATTGACAGATTATTCTAAACTACTTCTCACCCCCAACCCTCCGCTCATCTCCTCCCATTTTCACAATTTATTTTCCTCTGTGGTTGATATGTAAACCTTTCATGTTAAAACAGGTTTGAAGAGGTGGCAGAGCTTCTTAATGTTTGTTGGCTTGAGATTCATGGGAAGATTAGTGTCTCCTTGCTTTCACCCATGACACAATATAAGGCTTATATTGTGTTCAAGGCAACAACTGGAGCTTATGGGTTTGAATTCCAGGCTGTGATAGTTAGTGTTGGACTTGTTGGCGCTGAAGGTAGTGAGAGAAGTGTCTATTTGGATGCAGAAAGAGGCCGCAGACAGCGCCAGTTCGTACCAAGGCGAATTGGGCTATGGAACCGAAGCCGCTTTTTTGGGTTGCAAACAGCTGTTCGTACTACTCAAGCTACTGATGATCAGTACCCGAAGGTGAGATTAGATGGATGGCTAGAAATTGAGCTGGGTGAGTTCTTCAATGAAGGATGTGTGGATGGGGAACTAGAAATGAGTGTTTTGGAAGTAAAGGGTGGTCACTGGAAGGGTGGTATTGTTATCCAAGGGATTGAGATAAGGCCTAATGTATGTTCCTCAGGTTCGTGAGTGATGTATGATGGGTTAGAGAGTCTTTAACTTTCGCCAGATTTGTCTCGGAATGTGGGTTTCCGACGTGTAACCTAATCAAACAAGATCTTCTTGCTCAGTTTCATCGAATTAAAAAATTTGCCTCAAATGCCTGTGGCTTTAGAATTGGTGCATTCAACTCCCAAACATGTCAATTGTGTTATCAGGAAGATCTCATCTTTTAGCTTTTAGTCCCCGATGCTCCGGCTAAGCATCATTTTATTTGTAGTAACAAAGTAATTAACCTTCTTTTCCAGAATTTGTGCTCAATATTGTCTCTTTGATGATGTGATTATAATAATAATTCATGTCATTTTTCATATGAAGAAAATCGAGGAAGTGTGTTTAATCATTGTAGCCTCGTAGCATTTCATTATAATGAATGTCCATCAAAGTATTACTCGATAATAGTACTTTCTTTAATTCCCTTTCGACAAGGGGAAAGCTGGGGAAAACGGATCCAAGAAAAAGGTGTCAACGTTGAACCCCGGAGTTATAGACATGATGCAAAGTTGCAGGAATATACATTCGCGAAGAATTTATTTTATGGTAGCAAGTATTCCTTAATGACTTAAATAATCTTCTCAAGCAGAAAATAGAATTATTGAAAATTTGATTGCTATATATTAAACATTTCTTCTATCACGTATAAGCCTTTACTACGGTAGTAAACAAAGTCATCATTTAAACATGTAGTATTATTATGCGGATACACTGGAAAATTAGCTTTTGAATCTGTTTGCTGCATATTGAAATTTGAGTAATGAAGCTGAGATAGATTTTGTGACTTAGACAACCAAAACAGTAAAAAGAAGACATAGTCACTTAAGCTTGTGGATGGATCATGGATGGCATAAATGGCTTTTCTCTCAACCAAAATGTATCCCATTTCACTGATTGACTCCCTACCAAATACCAATTGTAATTTGCTCAAAAACTGACAGTTGAAGCCTTTGTAAAGGTTGGTTGATTTTGATTGTGATGAACATGGTTTTCAAGCTCAAATGTTTGGCTTCCTCCATTATCAGATTCATCACTGCTGCTGCTGCTGCTGCGATGGGAGTCATCAACTTTCTTGTGTCGCCTTCTGTTCTTTCTGCTGGAGCTTGGTGATGGATTGATTTCATCATTTGAGATCCTGCTGCTATTATGGTCTGAAGTAAGATTTGCATGCTGTGATTTCTTGCTGCTTTTCCGACTAACATTTCCCTCGGAAGATTTCTTGCTGCTGTTATGGTGGAAGGAAACATTTCCATCCTGTGCTCTCTGGCTGCTCTTGCGACTCGTGGAAGCAGCTGATTTTCTGCTGCTGGTTTGGTGTAAAGATACATTTTCATCCTTAGATTTCTTGCTACTCTTTCGACTTACATTTCCCTCAATTGATTTCCTGCTGCTATGATTGCCTAAATAATAATCATTTCCATCCTGTGATTTCAAGCTACTCTTATGACTCATAGAAACACTGTCTGAATCAGATGATTTCCTGCTGCTGTTATGGTGAAGGAAAACATCTCCTTCCTGTAATTTGGTGGAGCTTTTCTGACTTGTGTAATTACTTTCACTTTCATCAATCGATTTCCTACTGTTTCTTTCATGACTCGAAAAGGCGCTTTCCTCAAGTGAATCACTGCTGCTACTATTGCTTAAATAAGCATCTTCTTCTCCCACTGATTTCCTGCTACTTTTTTGGCTTGATGAGTATGGTGATTTCATACTATCTTTCAGGCATGAAGAGAAACTTGCATCCTTACTGTACTTGCGGCTCAAGAAATTACTCCTACTAGCTTCTTCTCCGGAACAAGCGTTCGAATCCTTGCTGCTTTCTTCTCTGGAATAAGTGCTTCCAGCGTTGTATTTTCTGCTATAATCATGCGTCACAACACCATTTTCATCCCGGCTCACACTGCTACTGCGGCTGGAGCAAACACTTCCCTCTTGCTGATTCTGCTCCTCAATATTAATGTTCTGATCATCATCTGATTCTGACTCCGACTCGCTACTTGAATCATCGTCTTGAATAGAGCTTTCTTCTTTGTTAATGAGCTTCCCCTCAGTACCAGGCTCCATGAATTGCTTTTGCAGCTTAGTTGAAATGCAATGCAACTTAGATGAGATGGAAGCAGGAAGAGAGCGAGGAATACTATTCTCTTCCGTTGCAATAGACAGAAAACTCAAGGCTGTCACCACATCACTCATCAAAGGACGGGCTGCAGATTCCTCTTGCAAGCACATGGCTGCTATGGCAACTGCTTGATTCAAACCCCTTTCCGGAAATTGCTTCTTAAGCAAAGGATCTGCCATGTCTGGGAACCTTTTCGGTTCCTTGAATATTGGTTGTGCCTGTTGCAAAACATATATAGAGTGATTACATGTGGTTAGTCACTAAACTCTTTTCCTATATCAATCTTAAAAAAGATTAATTGGAAATCTCTCTCTGGATTTCCGTAAACAATGCTACTCACCCAAGTAACTAAGTTTTGCTCGTCTACAGGTTTGGTGGTGTCAATGGCTTTCCTTCCAGTGATAAGCTCCAATAAAACAACTCCAAAGCTGTATACATCTGCAGTAGTTGTAAGTTTACCTGATCTTGAGTACTCTGGAGCACTGTAACCATAAGTTCCCATAACCCTAGACTGCATAGGCATCTTGTCTGCTGAAGGGCCAAGCTTTGACAATCCAATATCAGACAATTTAACATTCATTTCATCATCCAACAAAACGTTTAGCGATTTAAGATCGCGATATATTACAGGAGGATTGGCCTTATCATGCAAATACTCTAGACCTTGTGCTGCCCCATAGGCTATTTTCATCCGGGTTAACCAACTTAATGGCTTTTTGTCAGGCTTTAAATCTGCAATGACACTAATACAACTATTAAAACTCTGTCTTTTAATCAAAGAATGAAGCTATATATATGTTTAATGGAAAATGAATATAAGAAAAGAAGTTTGTACCAAATAAATGATCTGGTAAAGAACCTCCTGGCATGAATTCATAAACCAAAAGCCTCTGATCTCCATCAGCACAGTATCCAATGAGATTAATCAGATTTGGGTGGTGCAATTGACTTACTTGTC
This sequence comes from Corchorus capsularis, assembly GCA_001974805.1. Lineage (NCBI taxonomy): Eukaryota > Viridiplantae > Streptophyta > Magnoliopsida > Malvales > Malvaceae > Corchorus > Corchorus capsularis. The sequence continues at coordinate 10,409 of AWWV01013778.1, read as the reverse complement.
CAACTTCAACAAGGAACTCCTTGTTTTCTTGCATTGAGTGCCTGTCAAGTTGTTTCACAGCAACCACCTATACATACATATTTTCAATTAGCATTAATTTTCCTCACAAGTCAGAACAAAAGCAACAAAAACTATAAGGCTTCTAAACAAATGTTGAATTTGATTGCAAATAAAAGAGCACCTTCCCAGTTGCCTGAAAAGTCCCCTTGTAAACTTTTCCGAAACCACCTTCACCTAGCAAACATTCTTGTCGGAAATTCTTGGTTGCGGCAGCTATTTCTCGGAAATTGAATGCTTGAACAGAAAGATTTCCAGCTTGGTTATTAGGCGCCTCCATGTTTTCTGTATCACATATATTCAAGTTTCCGTTTCTTAGTTTCTGAATTCTACAAAATAAATTATTTTATATATATGATAATTTTTTGTTTTCCTTTTATGAATAAACCGATAATGTATACATAATAACATTTGACTGAATGATAAGTGCATGATTATATATATCTGGAATTTGATCTTAGGCTTAGCATGAATTAAATGTTAGATAATATTCTTTAATGGATTTCGAGTCCAAGACTAGAGGTTGATGCATGTTTCTCCCATGAAGGGGTTTGAATCCTCTTAATCTCGTATGCATTAAAAAAAGAGAGAAGATAATTTTGGAGTCACCAAAATGGTGTCTCAATGACCATGACACAACAACATGAAATGATAATGCAATGATCCTCCTAGTTCCTACATAATATTATGCAATTTCATCCAACAAATTAAGAAAGAATTGAATAAACATATAATCACTTTGTTGTATTACTAATTCCCTTTAAAAATATAAGATACAAGGTTGGAAAATTTTCTTCTCATAATTAGGGCTCCCTCATAATTCTTACACGAAAAAAGAAAGCGTACCGGCTACTTTGGATTGAACAAGGTCGTCGTATGAAGAGTCTTCAGTTTCCTTCTTGCTTTTTTGCGATGAGAAACATGGGAAGCAATTCATTTTTGATGAGGATGGTAATTAAATTAAATTTAACCAAAATCCCCCGGGGGAAGACTTGGTTTTCGATGAGCAAGAGAAATGGCTTCGGAAAAGCTACCAATATTGATAATGAAGCGGACGAAGAAGATATTGCAATAATGAGAAAATTTTGCAGAGAAACTGAGGGGACCTTCAGGAAAGATTGAAGGACCCCTCATAGGAGGAGATCATCATGAGGACCCATGTTTTGGAAAGAAAGCAAATCAAAAAAGAAAAAAAAATTTGTTAGTTTTTTTTTTGCTTCCGAGAAAAAGAGGGAGAATTGAGTGGACATTTTCCTTTGAAAAGGAAAGCCAAAAATAATTTTGCTGACTCTCTTGTTAAAATGAGTGTTTTTTTTCATGATTGTGATTTGGTGGTTTTGGTTGTAATTGGTTCACTCTTCATTCTTAATGTTTATATATATCTTATCTTTTATATATATATATATATATATATATATATATATATATACTAGTAAGTGCATGTACGTTGTACGTGTCTTAATGATTTATAAAATATAAGAATTAAAATAATCTAAATATATAATAAATAGCATATTAATTTGTAATATAACATGAAAAATTAATTTTTATAAATTATATAAAATAAAAAAATCCAAATGATATAGATATATGCTTAATAGTCTATGAAAATAATGCTCATTCTAATCTTTCTCTATTTTAATCTTTTTGTTGATAGTATTTTGTAAGTTCACCAAAGTTCGTCTTCGTCATCAAGTGTGATCAATGAAAAGTCATTTCCCCTCAATATATTTATGTTAAATGTAATATAAGTGTTGTCAATAAGTATATTTCTTTGTAAAATTTTAAAATTTGTTTATTTGTATTTTTGTTTTTATTATATTTACTAATAATAATAACTTTTTTAATTTTAATATATATATGTACATAATACTTCATCACCTCATGAATTTTATAAATACTAAGGTTGTATCTAGTTTGGGAGAAGCAACATTGCCAATGGGAAAAAGATTGCCAGTCATGAGTGGCAATGACTTATTGCTGGCAATATGCATTTTTCCTTGTCAATGGGAATATGTCATTCCCACGTTTGGTTTGCCAGTCATGAGTGACAATGTCTTGAATGACATTACCATTTTTGCCCTTTAACTATATAATGGAAATTTTGCTAAGTATTGAAAATTTTTGCTAAGTAATGAAAGGAAACTAATTTGGTTTCTATACAAAACAGAAGGCATAACTAATTTGTGCTTCTTGTGATCTATTCTAGCCTCCTAATGACCAAATATATATTTCAGCATCAATATTGCAAAACCAAATCAATATTGCAAAACCAAATATATATTCCAAATCAATTTGACCTTTTCACATAATCAACATTTCTGCACAATTTTAACATCCAAAATCAAACTTTCTGAACATTTCTGCCAAAATCAAACTTTGATTGGTCCTTGATGATGAACTGGGAAACCCTCATCTTCTCTGCTTTGTTGGTTTCTTCAAGCTGCATTATCAATGGCTATACATATCAATGTGGGGCTGTACGCTAAGCCATATAAAGATCAAGCTAGTATAAACCAGAATGCTATGTGCATCACTCACTACCAACTTCAACAATGCCTAATCATTCTCAATCTAACCATACTTGAAATATTTTTAAGAATATAATGAAAATTGAGGTTGGGGAGGGAAGGGGGAATAGAAAGAACATTTAAACTAACTACCCATTTAAAAAAATGCAGGAACGGTGAATACACCAAAACAAAAATCATCAAAAAGCATTCGATTTGAAAGAAAAAAAAATAGAGAGAATTAAAACAACCGTAAATCAACTTTTTGGGAAAACATAAAGTGATTTAAAGAATAAAACTTTAGAAGATAAACCAAATTTGTATGTTCATGCTTCTCAAAGCATCCAAAGCAACACATGCCCTCCATTTATTCATAAAGAAAGTAAAAATGAAGCCATTTCTTATTTATTCATACCATAAAAGCCAATCAAAGTTTTCAATAAATACAAGTAAATATGAAACTGGAAAGATAAATATGAAAACCAAGTCTTGAATTCCCAGAAACTTGAACTTTGGAACCAAAACAGAGATTCTAAAACTCAAAACTTTTCCTAAAGAAATCATAACAAAGCCTAAAAAGGATGAAAACCCAGAAATGTGAAGCTAACAACAAGAGCTAGAATGGATAGTCAACTTCAGAAGACAACATTTCTCTTCGGTTATCCAGCAAACAACCATTGTCATTCAAACCCAACTCAAAACAAAACAGTATTGAAAAAACCAAAACAAGAAGATTTTTCGAGCAATCTTGAAGCTTACCTGGTATCGACGACGAAACGAAGTGAAATTTAGACTTTCCTGACACTGACGACGGCATAATCTTGGAGAATCGACGGTGGTTCCCTCGAGCTAGGTTAGGTTTTACGAAATTTGGGCGAAAATATAATGAAAAAGTCGAGGTCTGCTAATATAATTTGGGGTTAGGTTTATTTGTAATTAAAATGAAAGGGAAGGTTAAAGCTGACCAAATTGGCAAATAAGTGAGGGCAAAGACAGTATTTCAAGGGATAGAGGGTATTAACATGGCTGGCAATGTCATAAGACCTGGGTTGAGAGTGGTAAAAAGATTGCCATTCAAATGGCCCAACTCCCACCTCCAAAATTCTCTTGGCAACCAAACGTGTCAATATGTCTTTCCCTGTGGCCACTGGCAATGGAGTTTCCCCCAAACCAAACGCAACCTAAATGTTTTATTCTATTTTGATTAGTGAAAAGTTATACATTACATTAATAATAATTAAATATTAAATATTTTCATTAATTAGGAAATGAGATATGTGTCAACATTAATTTAATCCACTTGTGAAGTCCAAAAACTCCACTGACGGTATACCAAATAATAACTCATGAATAATAGCTATATAATATATGCAATAAGACATCTGATTCTAAATTTTGGGATAATTTAGCCCCTTCAGGTACCATTTTGTCTTATTTTGTCAAAGTTTGATGGCTACTTTTTTCTTTTTTGTCAAAGTTCGAGGGTTAATTTTTCTATCAATTTGGAGTCATTTGCTTCTTTTATTTTACGTGGCTAAAATCCATTTGATTGTCCCTTTGGTGATAATTCGAGGGTCATTTTATCTATTAAGTCTCAACAAATTCAATAATTTTATTAGTAAACTTTTATCTAATAAAGGTTAAAGGTTATAAAAGAATACTTTGACAATATTAACAAATTAATTAATCTTACATTTGAGTAACTTTTTATCAATAATGAATAGTATCACTTCCCTTTACAATAAACAAATTTAATAAGCTAATTACATCTCTAACAATTCAGTAAACTAAAAGTGTTGTAAGCTTTCATTTAAATGAAGAAGATTATTTAATTTCACTAAAAAATGAAAAGGTTATATCAATCTACTTATTCAAGGTTACTAAAAGAAAACTGCAATGGTTAACAAAATTACAAAAAGATTGAGATGTTAGCTTTTAGCTAATTTTATTAATTACCAATTTTCTTATATAACATTATTAAAAAATTGTAGAGGTTATCAAAAATTAAGATGCTATCAACAAATTTAATAATGATATGAATTCTTAATAAAATTATGTACTTTTTATCAATAAAGAGGCGCTATTGGTTTTCTTATCAAACGTTATATTTAATAAAAGAAATTATTTTAGTTATCAAAGAAGTTATGATATCATCAACAAATTAAGTAATTCTATACCCTTAGTAATTTTAGAAGCATTTTATTAATAATGATGGATTGGCGTTGTTAATTCTCTTATCTAATGTCTTAATATCAAAAAATATTATATATACAGGCCAAACTTCTTACTTAATTTTTTTTTGGGCCAACCCTCTTGCTTAATTACAAGTAGCAAAAGGCCAACAAATGAGCGTTAAAAAAGTATAAAAAACAATGGTGGTAACAATAATTAAGAAATTTGATTGATTATAGAATTTCCCTTGGTTTAACAAACTTCATTAAGACAAACTAAAAGTATATTTCTTCTATAGATGAAAAGAATTGAATTAAACTAAAAAAGTCTATTTCGGCAAAAAAAAAAAAGTCTATAAATCGATCCAAGACAGATGATATATGTTCTTGTCTCTGCTCAAAAAAAGAAAAGAGAAACAAAATAAGTATCATTATTTGAATATATAGGAATGTATGTAGAAAAAAAATTAAAATCTAAGATACTTTTGGAATTTCGTACAGCTCCTTTTCTTCTCTCTTGTGCAAGTAAAGGGTCAAGTAAAGGGTGAAGGCAAAAGAGCCAATTTGTGTTTGTAGCTTTGAAACACTGAATGCAACAATTATGGCTTGAACTTTTCTTGTTACAAATTAAAGAGTTGGCGTAAGAAAAATGTTGATTTCTTTAGATTTTGTAAAGATGTTAGGGGTATTTTTATTTAGAATGATATAAAAAGATTATTTTTAATACTACATATTTACCCTTTAAACAAATACTAACCTTTTAAAATTAAAAAGGTTATTTTAGATATTTCAGATCAAGGTTTTTTAAGTTTAGAATTATAGAGTATAAAGATAAAGATATATATCTATACTATATATAAAAGTACGAGTTTTGAGAAACTTCTGAAATACCTATTATATCCTTATTTAACTTTTAAAATACCTATTATATCCTTACTTATATAACATATTTCTAAAATTGCCATTGTACAATTAATTTTTAATTTTGTTAATTTACATTTAATTATGTCTACAAAATATATAGTTTTTCATTAAACAAATTACTTATATTTCAGTATTTATTTTCTTTGCGTTAGGGTTGGCAATTGATAAGAATATGGCTCTGCATTTTAATTTCTCTCTTGCAAACTTCCATTTCTTTCTTTCTTTCTTTCTTTCTATCTTTCTTTTTCTTTTCTTTTTTTTTTTTGCAAACTTCCCTACTCTCCAATTCTCAATACCAGATAATTAAATTGATTAAACGAAGAGAAAAAACGAAAATGGCAATATTTCCTCTCCTGTGGGCCTATTTGCTGTTATGAGAATTCATAAAGACAAACCACTATTTTCATGTTTTCATGTACAAAGGGGCATAAAATCCAAATGTAGTTTACATACAGTAGGGCTTGAACAAAAAACCATTAGGTTTTAAGAAGTATGCACTTACCATTGAGCCAATGACTCAAGTGCAATAACTTTTTTTTTGGGCAATTAAGTCATTTATTAGTATTTATTTAATGCGTACCCTTTATTTATTTATTTTATATTTTTATAAACAATATTTAGCGATAATTTCACAAAGATTAATCTTAAATTTAAAAAATAAGGTAAGTAATGAAACTTAAGATTTATTATTATAAGGTTTTTAGTTTGAAAATAATCACACTAATTCTTTATGTATAAAGGACGGGTCAAACGGTCCAACTGTCGGGTTATATAATGTAAAAATTAATTAACAATATCCTTATCAATTTTTTTTTCGAATATCTCAGCCTTATAATTTATAATGTAAAGTCGGATTATTTTGTTCAAGAATTAATATAATTAATTAACAACATCCTTAAATCAATTTTTTTTTGTTTTCTTTTTTCCGAATATCTCAACCTTAAAATTTATAATGTAAAGTCGGATTATTTTGTTGAAGAATTAATATATCCGATTAATATAATTTTGGAATTGGAGTAATAAAATTTAATTTGATTATTATACATTAATATGGATGAAATTCTAATATAGATGAAATTTTATACTCACTATAGTATACTCACAATGGGTAACATGCAACCCACGTGAAAGTGAAAACTAGTACTATTTAAAAGTATGAACTCAAAAATTTTAATTATTGAATTACTAAAATTTCCTTAGATATAGTATAATAATTTTTAATTAATATTCTTTTTAGTCATTTAACTTTATTATCATTATTCTCATAAATATTTTTATTTATAATTTATATTTATTTACTTAATTTACTCAATAATATTTAGCTTTCTCTTTCCTGAATTTTTTGTTGGCCAAAAAAATAAACTCTTTCTCCAATATCCGAACAAAATTTTGAGTACAAATATCCTTATAAATTTGTTCTCATTTTTTGTTGGTTTACAGAAAGCATAAAACTTTTTTTCATCTTTTTTTTAATATCCAACGTACTCAAAGGAGATTTCACATTAGATAGTTAAGCATGTTTTTCTTCTTCTTTTTTTTTTTTTTTCAATTTTTAATCTAATCAGATTTGGATAGAGATTGATTCTCCTCCTCCTTTAACTTTTATTTCGTTGAAGGCTTGAAATTGGGAATGACAATATTTTTCAGATGGTTTGAAACAAATCTGTACATGTGGTAAGGCATATATACCACTATTTAATTATAACAATTAAATTTTAAATATATTTATTTTATAGGCCTTTTAACTTTTTTTTTACTTACACTCCATCCGTCCCTTTTTATCTGTCGGCAATAACCGATTTGTATATACCAAGGAAAGTAGTTAAAGTATATATTGATAAATTTGAGAAGTTTTTTGACTTACTTTCCTACATTACGCCTGCAATTAAGATCACATCTCTCGTCTTTTATTTTGTATTCAACCACATTCAAATTTTCCATACACTTTAAATGAGGTTAATTTTGGAAACAAGGTACTTTATGTCCAAAAATGATAGATAAAAAGGGACAAGAAAACCGATAGATAAAAAGGGACAGTGGGAGTATTACTTAATGAGGTGACACTTTCTCATTCAGTGAAAATGTATATACATTGTCAGCACATCAAATTTAACCATTTAATATAATTAAGTCATGAATATCTTCTTAGACTCTATAACTTCGTCTTTAATTTTGAAGAATTAATTTATGAATATTAATTTAATTAATATTATTTTTAGTCATTTATAAATTTGTAATTAATATTTTTTTAATTATGCTTGGATTTTCTTAAAAATTGGGAGATTTGACTTAGTACGTAATTGTTATGTGAATTCATGACATGAGTAAGACATTTTTTTAACCGATAATTTTTTCTTAAAGATTGAAGATTTGACTTAGTACATAATTGTTATATGAATTCATGACATGAGTAAAACATCATTTTTTAACCTTGCAAACCAATCCAACATAGGCCACATGGATTTGAGGGATAAACAAAATCATATTTCGTTTAGGAGAAAAGTTATCATAATCTTAAAAGAATCAAGCCACTATTTAAACCATTCAATTACAATTTTATTCAATTATTATTGTTTAGCCTTTTTTTTTTTATCTTCTTTTAATTAGTAGCTACTTTGATTTTTTTTTTGTTGGAGTGAACGACTTGAAGTTGGAAAAGTAAGATAATAATTTAGCATTTTAAACTAATTTCTTCCTTTATGCATTACAAAATTTAGTACGAAGAAATATATCGAAATTTGGTATAACTATACGAAGAAAAATCTCTTCCAAGTGAACTTAAGGAAAAGTACTATATAGACTTCTACTTCAGCAGGTGATAAAGTCTACATAGCAAGCATGGTAAAGTATGAAATGCAAGATATACCCAGTTGGCACAACATAGAGAACAATTTGAAACCACACTACAAATTGAAAGGCAACGCTGAACTTAGGAGCGGGGATAACAAATAAAATAATATTTTTTCCTATTATTATTATCTTGCCAATTTTTTATTTCCTCATGGGTTTGTTCACTTTCATAACTGTTTCTCTTTATTTCTCTTCATTGATGATTACTTAAATGTTACCGAAGTTACTATATGACTGACTACATTATAGAGCAAAGGTTACAGCAAATAAGAAGGTCTATTTGAACAACACGTGACACATACTTTTTTTTCTTTAAAAAATCAATGATAATAAAAATGCCATTATCTTTCTATAATCATCAAAATTAAGAATCATATACTTGAATTTCAACCATAACTAATTGACTAAAATAATTATTAAACTCTAACTTGGTTATATAGCAACAACCATCAAAATTATAAAATTTAAAGTAAAACATTATAATTAAAAACTTACAACAGAATTTCCACATTAACGTTAGTAGCTATAAAATATCAAATCCAAAGGGATCATTGACTTAAGATTATGAAAATAGAGAGAGCTAATTAATGCCCTATCCCTACATTAAGGTGAAAAATATGATTCAATTAAGGTTATAATTTATCTATTCTAAAAATATTTTAATAGCTAAGTAACATGAGATACCAAAAAAAAGTTGACAACTTTGAGATTGTTAGAATGAAACCACGTTCTACCAGTCCAATCGTAAAAAAAGTATTATGAAGATATATTAATGTATTTTTAGTTATACTCTGTTATACCATTATATATAGATAGAGTAGGGAGATGATGATTTTTGACTCATTTTTCCTCAATAAAAAAGATGTAGCTACAACCCAAAATCGGCATAATCCTAGATTTACTAGCGAAAGCATAAGAAGATGGTGATAGATCTAGCTTACCCAAACGGTATATATCCATGCATCTCTTACCATGATCGATTTTTTTTATAAGTTTTTTGGCAATTAAAATTAGTTGGAACATACTAGACTGGGTAGAGATTTGCAAGAATGTAAACTTTGTTAAACCCATGAACAAAAACTCGATAAATTATAACAACAATAAAAAGGATAATATAGGCAGAATCAGTCGATACATAGTAGCATTAACGAGAGCATAATTTCTCTTTTCTTTTCTTTTTTAACTATTGATTTCCACGTCTAAATTTTAAAACCTTCAAAAGACAAAATAGGTAAAGTATATAAAAATCATTACACCAATAGGGAAATTTGTTTAACCATACACTAAAATTAAGAATAAGCTACATCATTACACTTATGGAGTAAATTTAGCACATCATTACACCAAAAGATAATTCCCCTTATTTCTATAGGAGAGACTACAAGTACTCATGATTTGTACTCAAGAATAGCACTTGGTACAAATATAAGGGATATTTAGGTGTTTGGATACAAGAATATATTTTTTAGTGGTTTGAGACATGCAAATTCAAGATAAAAAATTGTAAGCACTATTTTTGAGTGCAAATCATGAGTAATTATAGCTTTCCCCTATTTCTATTTACTTAAATTTTTGTTGCAAGAATTTTTTACATTATTTCATTTGCTTAATTAATTTTTAAAACATAAATATTTTGTACTTAAATTTATGATTCACGTGCATAGCACGTGACAGATTACTATTATATATATATATATACTAATTATAATGTGAAATCCTGAGTTTGTATCACGAGTTGACTCAGTGACAAACTCTCAGTTTTAAAAAATTTTTAAAACAAAATAAAAACTACCCATCTTAAATAAACTACCCATTACAAGATAAATATAATATTTAAATTTTATTTATTTATCATTTAAAAAAAACTATCTATTTAAAAAAAACTACCATAAACTAT
>AWWV01013777.1:0-35526 GCA_001974805.1 Corchorus capsularis | reverse complement strand
TATATATATATATATATATATATATATATATATATATATATGCACATAAATATATTTCTAAATTGCCATTATTAAATAATATTTTAAATATTCAATTATTAAAATAATAGAAATTTAGATTATCCTCATTAATTAGGATCCAACGTGGCCAATAGGAATGCTCCATATCATCTTTAACATCTGAATTTTTGTCCAAAACATTCTCTAAGTCGGTTTAGGAGAAGATTAATTCTGTCCACAAATTTCAAGGGTAAAATCATCCACCGGAATGATAGAATTAAGTCTCAAGGTACATAAAAGTTGTAGATCTTGGAATCCTCTTCCCAATGGTACCTCATTTGCATTTATCTGAGTTCTGGATCAAAAGTTATAAATTTTCTTCCAAAACTGTTCTTGTGAAGTCCTTTAAATAGGATTAACAATGCTGCATCGGGGTTGAATCATTACTGTATCATAATTTTTGATTGGACTTGGACTCCTTTTTTGGGCTTCCATATTAACAAATTAGGTCTATGAATATCAGATTTAGACTTTAAGACATCTGGCTTGGCAAATTGGACTTCATTGTCTCAAATGGGTCTAATGGGCTTACCGGACCGAAATGAGACATAATCAATAGTTTCTCCAAATCTATACTATATATAAAAGCATGAATAATGGGAACTTTATATTTTTAAATTGTACCTTTTTTTTTCAAAAATATTTCTAAATTGCCATCACTTTTTCTTTTTAAAAAAATTTTCATTACTTAAAATTAGACTTTTATGTTATATATATATATATATTATATTATTATTGGCCAACCCAATTTCTACTATATATATTATTATTTATTTATGATTTAATTTTAAGTTTAAACTTTACTCAAACTATTTTATATGTATTTCTAACTACTTATCCAAATTATTAATGATGATAGTAAATATATAGCAAAAAAAAAAAAAAGCAATGATGATAAATATATGATTGTTGCATTTGTTATTTTGGTATCATTTTTCTTAAATGTATGTCTATAAGGTACAATGGCCATGAAAAGAGTTTGAATTTTTCTTTTTCCATTTTATTTTTTTTAAATTTTTTCAGTTATAAAAAAACTACTGTGTAGGTATGGATTGATACCTTGTTGATGCTTTGGGAATTTCATTATCCTTTATCACTCATTTTAACTTATTCTCTTCATTATTTTCATTACTGTGTTTGATGATTACATAAAACGATTTTTCAAAAGGAGTTGAATTTTTAAACATATAATCATACTATAAGAACTAAACCAGATTAGATTGTAAAAAAAAAGCCAAAAAAAGAGTAACTTATTTTCTTCATTTTTTTTCAATACTATGTTTGATGATTTTTTAAAACAATTTTTCAGAGGAGTTGAATTTTTAAATGTATGTACGATTTTTATGATTGTTTGCTTTTGTTCTTATTAAAAAAAATTTTGTGTTTGAAATTGGGAAAGAACTTTAGGTCTTGAGTGAAGGTTTCTGGATTATCATGCCGTGTTCTTGCGTAATCCCTTAAATTTAGTGTTTCCTTTGATGTTTGAGTTACGTAACACTTTTTTCATCATTGTTCTATTGGAAATATAAAATAAATTAATTATATTGTGTGATTTGATAATTTATACTGTTGCAAGATTGTGAATTTCATATTTTTTCTCCCACAACTAGAAGAGATGATTATATTACGATGGGATTGGAGGTTAAATGCACTAAGAACAAAGGTTAAACGTGAGCTGTTGAAACTTCTTATAGAGAGAGACTCATCAATCAAATAGAGAAGTTCATGTGATTTATAATAGAGCGGACCATGAGATAAGGGCCTGAGTTTTTTGTCTGGAGGGGGTCCTCTTTGATTTGGAGTTAGTAGGATATTAAGGTGTTTGAAGATACTTAAGTTAGTGAGGTCTTAAGGTATTTAAAGAGTTTAAGACCGAATGGAGATTATGAACTTTTACCTTATGTGTGGAGTAGTTCTCTCTATATATATATTGTGGCTTTGGGCCGTTCTATATGGGCTCAACATTGCCCCCTGGGTATGAGGGTTGTTCTAAAATGATTGCACAAACAGCTATGAAACTGAACGTCAGGTGGGTAAGTTGGGACGATCTGAGCTAAACAGGATTACTGATCGCATAATTAGATAGTGTCGAACGTAAGGATATTCGATCTGGATGTATACTCCATGTGATGAGTGTTGAGTCATAGAATGCTCGATTTGGTAATGTAACCCTCTATCGAAATTGTATGGTGCTCTGTGAGATGAATGAGAGATATGTCATGAATGCCGAAATTAGGAGTGCTCAATTTTTGTGGATTGAGTAGAAGAGTGCTCTAGGAATGATGGTGGATAGGAGAACTCGAGCTGATAATATACTCCGTGGAGGAATATCGAATAGAAGAGCTCAAATAAACAATATGCTCCATAGAAAGTTGGTGAACATGAGAGCACTCAAACTGATAATGTACCATTTGGAGTAATGTTGAATGAATGGAGCTGATCGAGCTAAAATTATGCATGTTTTTATAGTTATTTTTCTATACTTTTTACCACTTTTATATGTGTTTTTACCCTATTTTGCTAGTATTTGTGTTTTTAGGTCTTGAAGACAAGAAAAATGAAAACTTATTGTTTTTCACTCTTTTTGAAGCTATTTTGGAGACTTTTTACTCAACTATGGACTTAGCCATTTGGAATGAAGATTTGAAGATTTCTTGAAGATATTTTGAAGATTTGAAGACAATTGAAGAATTAATTTAAGAAGTAAAAATTGAAGATTTGGAGCTTATTTGCAAAGGATTGAAGCCAAGCCCAAAAGAAGCCCTGAAGTTGAGGATTTTTGGATAATTTATATGGGATTATACTCAGCCATATAAACCTATAATTGGAGTTAAAATCCCAATTTGTAGGCCTAATATCCAAAAGAATATCCAAATCCCGCAATAATCCCGCAGATTTGCGATATAAGCCCGATTTCAGCGCAGTCTTCGTAGAAAGACCATAACTTTCTGCTCAGATGTCCGTTTTAAACCCACGAGTAGCCGTTGGAAAGCTAACTCCGAGCTCTACAACTTTCTTTTGAAGTGAAAAACCCAGATCTGTCATCTTCAAGCCCGAATATCAAGTCGAAGTTTCTGCAGAAATCCAGAAAATTCCAGGATCCTATTTTGACTTGGATTCTACTTTAGGATGATACCTAATCCCACTTGGAGTCCAAGTCAAGGCTAAACCGTCCTACCCTATTCCTCCACTATAAATAGCCACCTCCTGTATCACAAAACACATTAGACACAATTCTTCACATAATAAATCTCTCATATAGTTTTATTCTTTTTCTACCTTTCTTTAGTTTAGGTTTTCTCTAGTTTTAGAAGGGGGAAGTCGACGCCCTCTCTAGCCATAGAGGGGTGCGACGTCCCTAGGGTTTCAAGGGGGAGAAATAGTTCCTCCTTAGTTCTGTAAGTATTCTTATGCCTCTCATGGATTTTCCTAAGTCCATGAGTAGCTAAATCCTTAATACTTCTAATCCTTTGGTGAATTCAATCAATTGATTATGGTGAGATTTCTATACTTATAATTTTGTGTTAAGTTCTTGATGATAGTAGTCAAAACCCTGTTTTATTTTATGATTCTGAATCTTATTTGAGTTATGTGGCCACTAACGATGTAAGAGGAAGATCTATGGCTAGATCAAGCTTAGAATTAACCACTCAAGTTTGATTGTTTGTAGCAAATTAGGTTTGTTTAATCGCTGTTTAATGGGTATTTGTCTATCGGAGGGCGAGAAATTTCTCTTCGTATGGTTCTACTTTGTAGGCATGTGCGTAAAATTAATTAATCTTAATGCTTTGTTCTTAAGTGATCTTTAAGCTCTAAAAAACTAATCGATTGCTGAAGGAATAAAAGGGATAACTGCAGCTTTAACCGGCCTCTTATCTAAAATACATGTTGGGAAACTTATATCAGTTGTCAGTCGAGAATAAGATGCTTAATTCACCTTTTAAGTCGATGATCCATAGTTAATTTGATTGAATCATACCATCGGAGAAGAAGTATGCTTTATAATTATTGTTTGCTTTATAATTTGCTTTAGATTTAGATTTAGATTTAATTTGCTTTATTATTTTTTAGTTTAATTGTTTTCTTTATAACTGATATAATTAATCCCCTGTTTTCTAATTGATTTTTTGGAAAAGATTTTTCTTTATTTTCCTTCTTTCATCACATAACCCTTCTCTGTGGGATTCGACCCCTACTTGCCCTAGCTATTTTAGTTAGTTTATTGTGGGTATTATTTTTATGGTCATTGACGACACGATCAGGAGCTCAAATTGATAATACGCTATGTGGAGGAATGCTAAATGAAGGAACTTAGTGTCTATATATACTACCGAGTGGAGGAGCTCAATTCGAATATGTATATGTGTATACTATCAAAGGGAGGAGTTCAATATGAATTATATATGTTTCTATGACTAAACGGACGGGCTCAATCTGCGAATGGAAGAGCTTAATATGAATGATTTATATAGTACTAAATAGAGGAGTTCAACATGATAATGATATATAATTTTATAGAGAGATTATCGAAATTTCATACTATGATATCAAAAAATTATAGGGAGATTAACAAAATCTCATAGGAAGGTTATAAAAAATCATAAGAATGTTACAATTGTGGCTAAACCTTGGGATATTTATTTTGAAGGAAGGTTATTTATTTTGAAAGGGGGTTAAACCTTGGGATAAAATTGTGGCTAAATTTTAGGAGTTGATTTGACGGGGTGCAATTTTAATGGTTGGTCTTATGGCTGACATGGTAGGACGGTCTCATCTAATAATTTCTTCCAATGAAATCTTTAATTTTGGGAACTTACCCTATACATATAATTTTAGTGATCGGTCTCATGACTGACGTGGTAGAACAGTCACCGGGCCTTGGCATTAAATACTTTAAAAATATCCTTTTCCCATGTCACTTAATAGTACTCCAGTTAATTGCAGTCTAAATCTAACTTCAAAAAGTTCTCCATAAAAGTTTTTCATGTTCTGACTAGCTTTAAATTATTTGTAAATGCACAGAAGTGCAGCCCAATTAGTATCATTTCCAAGAGAATAACGACTTAATTGTTAGTACTTGAGTTAACACTAGTTAGTTAATGCAACCAAGAAAATTAAATTAAATCAAAGTAATTGGTGTAAGATTGGCTTAAAACTAAATCCACCTAATTAAACTAATAACCTATTAATCAAGTTTTTTTTATTTTTTTATTTTTTTACATTTACAAGTAAACCATGTTTGAGCCGGGTTGGCTCGTTATGGGGTAAAGTTCTCCCAACAATGATTTTTCCACTCATAAGATTCGAATTCTAGACCTTATTTAAGGGGAATTACAAGCGTCGAACCACTTGAACTAATCAATTGTTTGTAACTTATCACTACCAGAAAATGAGGCTAAATCTGCCACAGATTGAAACTAGGAATTTGGACAATTACCTAGCCTAAAGGGAAACAAATTGCAAATTCATGAATTGAGTATAAGGGGTTTCAATGGGATTGTACTAGCCTAATCATGCACTCTGTCAAGCTACAAAATCGTGCCTACTTAAAGGACTAACTATTGTTGATAATTAATCAAATCCATTGAATACAAGCAACTATTACCCATCCAATTAAACATTGACTATGTGTAAACAACTCAAATGGTCTAGGGCAAAGTTTCATATGTTGATACATCACATTATACCAACCAGTACAAATACAAAGATAGCCAAACAATGTATATTTTAATAGAAATAAATAGAAACAAATAAAAACCATGAGTACTAGAAACATCAATCAAATATGATTAAGCCATCAAAACTCAATCCATGAAAACCCAAGTGTTTTTCCCCAAACTAGTTTCATATACCCAATCCCTATAGCTTGGTTCTAACAAGACATGTGATGACTATAAAACCAACTACAAAAAGCTTGAAAATAATCGTAGAGAGAGTGAAACTAACGACACGTTTGGTACGTTGCATAGAGGGGGAATAGAATGGGGATTCCGGGTAGGTGAGATGTGCCAGCGTTTGGTTGAAAAAAATACAGGGAATGGCTAAGTCGTTGGCACTTGTATTCCGTGAAATCACGGAATTGCCAATACCACCTCCCCACCTATCTTTAGCTATTTCGCGCGGGGAGGGAATAAAAAGCTGACCTAGTTGGACAAAAATACCCTCCGACAAATGAGTTAATTACACCCGTATATATATATCTCATTTTAAGTTGCATGTTCCTTTATCTTTCTTTCTTTTTTTTTTCTTCTGAGTTTTGCGTTCTTCTCTCCCTCTCTTCTGCTTTCTTTCCCTTTCCAAAATTCGATCAGATTCTCCTCAAAATCTGAAATACTATACCATGGGATCAGTTCCTAACTTGAAATTTTTTGTTGCTCTCCGTATTTGATGGGATTTATTTCCTTTCTTTGTACTTTCAAGTTAGGAAACCCCATTTCAGGTAAACCCTAGTTTTTACCGATTTCCCCTCCACCTCTAGAAATCTGAATCGATTTCGCTTCCTTTGCAGTCTTCTTTGCTTTACTCAGGTGAGTCAACTCGTTCTCCACGTTTGGGTTTTGCTTATTTAATTCTGATTTTGATTTTGCTTCTCAAGAATTAATAGTATGGTTTTGCTTTTTTTTTTAAATGATTTTAATTCTGGTTCTCAAGGAATAATTCTGTCACCATAATGGGTTTTCCTTGTTTGGGTATTTGAGTGTTTATTTCTATATTTCAGATTTATGTTTTTCATTTTCCTTGTCAGATTTTTGTTTTTCATATTATGTTTTTCATATTTCAGAGTGCTTCTTTGTCTCGAATAAATCATGCTCCTGGTTTGAAAGTTGCAATTTGGAAGGTCTTGTTAACAATTTATCAACTTTTTCCTTATAAACTATAGTAATGAAATGATTGAAGACTAATTAGAACCAGAGTTGGTTGATCAGTTTATGTTCTGCTTTGCTAAGAATGAGTCAAAGAGTAGAGTTATGACTATCTGAGAATGATAAACTCACGTTGCCTTTGTCAATGTAAGATCATATGTTGCTTTTTAACATATAGTTAAGTTATCTAGGATTCCAACATTTTAATCAATCTAGAAGGGAAGTAAATTGCTAACGTCTTATGTACACAGCTCTAAGCTACTCTTGCAGTTATTGTTAGAAGCTTGAAATAGGTTGTTTGCGCTGAAAATCCCAACTTTGTATGAATGCCTTTCTATGATCTTTGAGTAGAGAAAGTGGAATGGAATTTAATCGAGAACGAGATGAAGAATTAGTTGAAGAAAAATGATAGAAATTATAACTGTTTGTTTCTATTACATTGACATATATTTATCACATGGAAATTAATTATTTGGCCAATGTTTGAATGGTGTCTCCTTTAAATTTATATCCCTTTAAGTTTTATTTGTTCAAAAAAAGAATGGAAGGAGGTTCACGCCGTAGGGATGCTCGTAGTGGAATCAGAAAGACCACATGGAATGTTCATGAAGAACATGTGCTACTTGAGTGCATGTCAACCATGGAGAGACATGTTAGCGGATGTTTGAGATCAGGTTGGATTCACCGTGTTGTTGTAATGTTCAACACACGATGCCCAGGCAAGAATCTTGATCGTCGTGCAGTAGAGAGCAAAGTTAAGTTGATGAAGAGGGAATATGCCTTTTTGTCTGCCTGCTGAGGTTTGGATTTAGCCTCTATGAACAGAGCAATCTACTTGTTGGGGATGAATTGTTATGGGATGCGTGGCGACGGGTATAACTTTACTTGTATAAAATAAGTATTTGTCATGTTAAGTTGATGCTGAGCATATCATTTTAAGCACACCAAAACGATCTTTGTGGAATCATACCGACCAAGTTCAGGACAAAGTCATGGTCGAACTACCCCTTGATGGCTCAGGTTTTTGGCCTTCGCTTTCCTGATGATGGTGGAGCAATTCAGGGTGGAAATGAGGGTGACAATGCAAATGAGGGTGGCAATGCAGGTGGCCTTGAGGATCTTGATTAGGAGCTTGATGTTTAATTTTTTGTGGAGCTTGATGTTAAATTGGTGTTTAATGGTTTACTAAACAAAGACTAAACCTAATCTTTTTGTTTGACTAAACAATATTTTGCGTCATGTAAAACCTTTTATTATGTTTTATAATATTTTGCTGGACAATATTTTGTTGGACTATAGCATGTATGTTAATTAGGACAAATGGCTAAGTCATATTTCTATTTCATCGTATGGTAAGGAATTGTTATTTATATATCATAACAAGAGTATATACTATTTGATCAAAAATTCCAAATTACCATTTTTATACACGTAAAATTAGTTAAATAAAAATTACAACAAATAAATAAGTTTTTATCATATAGAAACTAATGAGTAACAATGGAAATTTAATATGAAAAAATAATAGTTATCAATTCATTAGTTAATTATATATAAATTTTTATTAATATAAAGTAAGGGTATGTTGGTCTTTTTAATTGTTATTCCTTACTTATTCCAAATAATTTTTCCTCAAACCAAACAATGAAAATGAATGGAGGGGGAATGGAAACCATATTCCAAACCACCAACCAAACCAAATAATACATATTCTATTCTATTCCCCATCTATTCTATTCCCAAGGAATCTTTTTTCCATTCCCCCTCCATTCCATTCCGCATACCAAACGTGCCGTAAGAGATTGATGGTTAAGATCGCAAGCTTGGTGAAGTAAACAGCAAGCTCCATGTGGGTTGTTGGTTGTGTTGAAAACAACCTGAAGAAGAAGTTTGAGACAACCGGAAAGGTAAAAGTAATTTTGTAATTACCATGACCCACCTGTCACTAACAATATTCTCTCTCTTCTTGGAAATTGTAGTAGAAAATTTTCTACTGTTCTTCATCTTTCATGTCTTTATTAGTTGGAAAAAAATTCATAAATATAATGCATTATTAATAAGAATAATAGTTTTTTACCAAACCATAGTGATTTCAAAATTTATTTCTAAAATTATTATACTTCTAAACTTATTTCCCATTCTATTGCATTTCTTGCTACATCATCATATTTGTCATATTTTTTATTTTTTGCAAAAAAAAAAAAAGAAAGGATAACGGTGATTAAATTTAAATGGATTCATGATAAGCTTGGTAATTAAGGCCAAACCAGCAAGCCAATTCCTACACCAATGCGAATGTAAAATGTCAAGACCAGTCCCTACACCAACACTTACACCGGATTGAACCATGAGAATTCACCATCTGCAATTCTTCACCTTCTAGCACTGCCCTTCACTAGTAAAAATCGTCGTTGTGTTCATTGTTTTATTTGTGACCATGAGAGTTTACCATCTTCACCAAATTTATTTAATTTTCTAAAAAGAAATTCATATATAATTGGAAATTTTGGGTTTGTATCAATTTGGTTTTCCAAAGCTTGATTTTCTAAGATAATTTTTTGGTATCATGAATTTTGAGTTATATTTCAATTTGTTGGTATTTTAGAGCAATAATCAGATAAAGCATGCCTCAATCTTTAAGAGTACTTGATGCGAAGAGTACTTTGAGGATCAAGAGGAAATTTAGAGAGGATTTTGTAGTTTTATTCGAATTTAGGTTTTGGTTTGCTTCAACCTCTATTTATCTTTTTTCTTTTCCTAAAAATTCAGAAAAATATGATATGAATGATGATGTGGCAGAAAATATTATAAAATGAGAGATAAGTTAAAATCTACAATATTTTGGGAAATAAGTTTTCAAAACACTATACTTCTGCTAAAAACTCGAATAATAGTAAGAGCAAACAGCAGTTCAACTTCCATGGCATCTTGATTTCTCCACATTGACTTAACTTGCAAACCTTTCAAACGTGGGATCATCAAGTGTGGCACTTGTCAAATCCTTTATGCGGGGATATGAAGCTCTCTCATCCAGTTGATTCTGAGCCTATATTAGCATTTTTAGTAAAAAATGAAGAAAGAAAAAAGAAGAAAGAAGGATCTGAAAAATGGAGAGAAGAAAGAGAAGCATGGAAGGAAGAAAGGGGAGAAAATGGTGAATATATAAGACACTCAGAAAGTGAAAAAAGTAAAAAAAGAAAAGAAGAAAACGGTGAAGAAGAAAGAGGGAGGAAGAAGAGAGATAAAAAATTTAAGAAAAATCAAAAGATATTTATGACCAACCAATTAATATTTGACACGTGACTGTAAGGAGTAAAAAAATAGTGGAACTCTCTAGAATCAAGTTTTATTAGGACCAAATCCAATTTAATTACAACCAAACCATCCGATTAACCAAATCAATAAATGGTGTGAACAGTTTTAAAGGGCACATGGCGCGTTAGAATTGGCTCCATCAATATAAAGTGACGAAAATAACCTCAAAGAGTAAACGAAATAACCAAAACGGCTGCCCTTAAACAGACTGTAATACCCCTGTGATCAGTACCTAAACAGTGCCTAAAAGCTGACGTGGCCAATTTTGGTGCAAGTTAACCCAACGATTTTCCATAATGGACTCTGTACACGTTACGAATTGTATTTAATTTTACAAAACTTGATGTAAAATTAGTTAAGTTTTTTGTTTCTCATAATTTTTGTTTCCTCCAACACTGCGTACAAATTTAAATGATGAGAGAGAATTTATAAATCCATTCAAAGTATCTATAAGATCGATGAATTAAGAAAAAATGAGGCAACATAATAATAGTAAATTTTGCATAATATTATATTTATAATAAATTATATTATTCATCATTGTTTTTACAGTCCATTGTAAAGGTGTGCACTAATATTATTTGATTTGCAATAAGAAATAATTCTTCATCTAAATATCTCGGACAAAAAATGAAAACATTACCACGTTACTAATAAGGAATGATGATTGAATATCGATTGGCTATCTATTATTGTTTACAAAGTTTGAGCATGCTTTGAAACAAACATATTGTTCAATTTCCATATTCTCTACAACATATATATTTTATATAAACATGGTTTAAAGTCTATAAGGATATCAATAATAGATATCAGTTTAGACTCTATTACTGATTATAATAGTTGAGCATAATCTCAGATGTAGAGATTGTTCAATTTCTATTTTAATCCCATTTAAGATTATCTTATCATATTATGAAATTAAGATCATAAACATTTAAGTGTGGTTAAAACATGGTTTGAATTTTAAATGTTTGAGTCGAACCACCCAAATGGCAAAATTCTTATAGAGATAAAGTTAGGAAATAGTTGAATAGTGGAAGATTGGAAGCATATCATTTGAACTTAACATCTTGGAGTTGATCAATCGTCTACCATTTCCTACTGAGTAATTTAATTAATTGTCATTTTAATAGGAAAATGGGTTTAAGGTGAAATCATGTCTAAAAAACATTTTAGTCACTCAAATTTTGATGGACAAACCCCAAAGTTTGATGGTCAAACCCCAAAGTTTGATAGTCAAACAATGTTAAATCTTATCAATTGAAACACCCAACACATTTTTGCCAAATTTTGATGATCAAACCCCAAATTTAAATGGTCAAACTCCAAAGTTTGATAGTTAAACCCCAAAGTTTGATAGTCAAACCCCAAAGTTTGATAGTCAAACCCCAAACTTTGATACTCAAACCATATTAAAGCTTATCAATTGAAGCACCCACCACTTTTTTGCTAAAATATATATATGTATGTACATGTATTAATTTAATTTTAATAGGAATGACCAATGGCTACATAAGAAATTAGAGATGCTTAGTAGTTAGTATGTGATATCTAATATTAATGGTTGACTTGAGCATAATTTCAATTCTTTAACTTTGTAACAATACTAGATAATCAATCGATATTCAATCATCATTCCTTATCAGTAACGTGGTAATGTTTTGATTTTTTGTCAAAGATATTTAGATGAAGAATTATTTGTTATTACAAATTAAATAATATTAGTGCACACCTATACAATGGACTGTAAAAACCATGATGAAGTAGTTTATGATAAATATAAACATTATGCAAAATTTATACTATTATATTGTCTATTTTTTTCTTAATTCATCGATTTATAGATATTTTGAAGGGAATTATAAATTCCCTCTCATTATGTTAAATTTGTAGGGAGCGTTGGAGGGAACAAAAAATTAAACTAATGTCACATCAAGTTTTGTAAAATTAAAATTGAAAGTTGGAATGGAGGGAAGGGATGGTAGAAAATTTGGTTCTAATTCAAATTTCAAAAAAAAAAATGGTGGATGCTAAAAAATTTGGAGGGAAGGAGGGGCAGATGAAATTTTGGTAGTAAAATTTTATAAATATTATACTTTCACCTTAAACTCCTTTTTCTGTTGATGTAAAAAAAAAAAAAATGCTCCTCAATTTTTCTGTTGGCTATTGTTTAACATCATGTCAAAAATTAAAAAAAATATATAATTTCAAAGAAGAACAACAGTCTATTCATAATGATTTATTTAAGAAATAATTATTATTAATTGTTAATATTATATATATATATATATCAAATAATATTTACAAGTTGGTCGGCCCGCACTGGCGCTACAGGTGGTTTTTTTTAGGATCGTTATTTATCACCATGCATATATTAAAAGATTTTCATTGTAAATTTAAAATGGAGACAGTGCTTAGACATGTTTATTGGGATTGTTCTATTCCTTTTTTAAGGTACAGATTTTTCAAAAAATAATCGACGGAAAAAAAACAAAGTCAATAAATGCAGCACTTGTGGAATTGACAAATGAGAGGGTGCAATTAACTAAATTTGGTTCTAGAAATCTTGTAATTAACAAAAAGGTAAGGGGAAAGAAGGAAACAAAGGAATATGACGTGCGACTTTTTGAGTCATTTGTCAATTGAGAAATGACCAAAAAGTGTAGTTATTTAATCCCCTCAAGAATAAAAAATTAGGACATTTAAGTAATCTGCCAAGTAGGTAAAGACGAAAAATGTTAGTTCTCTAGCTCATCATCAATCCTTGATGGGGATCATTTACTAATTCCACTACTCTATTCAAGTCCATCGAGAAATGACCAAAAAGATTACTTATTTAATCCCCTAAAGAATCAAAAGTTAGGACATTTAAGTAATTTGTCAAGTAGGAAAAGACGAAAAAAATAAGTTATCTAACTCCAAAAGCAAGTCTTGGTAGGGATCTTTTAGTAATTCCACTACTCTATTAAAGTTTAGGACATTTAAGTAATCTGCAAGGTAGGTAAAGACGAAAATGATTACTTTTCCAGCTCATCATTAATTCGGGGTAGGGATCTTTTAGTAATTCCACCCAGCTTATCATTAATTCGGGGTAGGGATCTTTTAGTAATTCCACCCAGCTTATCATTAATTCGGGGTAGGGATCTTTTAGTAATTCCACTACTCTATTAAAGTCAATTGAGAAATGACCAAAAAGTATAGTTATTTAATCACCTCAAGAATCAAAAGTTAGGGCATTTAAGTAATCAGCCAAGTGGGAAAAGACGAAAAAAATCAATAGTTTTTCTGAGTTTAGTCTTTTGAGTGCTTGGTTCAGTATTGAGTTTCTTTAGTTTCTGGATAGTTTTGTGTGCGATTTTTGGATTGAGTTTGGGTTGGGAGAATGGCGGATGAGTTGGTTGGGCAGTGGGAAAACTTAAAGTTAACAGAGGAAGAAGAGGAGGATGTGATTGACGCTACTCTGATCTCCAAAAAGGAAGATGAGGGTAACAAACCGTGGCTGGTCGGGAAACTCTATACACAAAAGCCTTTTAACAAGCAAGCTTTGATCAATACTATGAAGAATATCTGGAGATTGGTTAGAGGGGTGAATATTTTTGCTTTAGAGGACAATCTTTTTCTTTTCAAGTTTTATTCTGAAACTGATCGGGAAAGGGCTGTGGATGGAAGACCTTGGTCTTTTGATAATAATGTGCTGTTATTTGCCGATTACAAGGGTGAGTTGCGTCCAGATCAATACGTGTTCACCAAAAGCCTGGTTTGGGTAAGGGTCTATGGGTTGCCTGTTGGTCTGAGGTTTGCGGCAATGGCCAAGACAATTGGTGCAAGAATTAGTGATCTTGTAGCCATTGATGAAACCTTGGATGCTGATGGTTGGCCAATCTTCCTACGGGTTAGGGTGGCCATTGATATCAGAAAACCTTTGCGACGAGCAATCTCTATTAATGGAGGGGATGGGAAAAGTACAGGAAGGCTCAGTTATGAGAGATTCTTAAGCTTTTGTGGGGTGTGTGGGATGCTTGATCATGGTGCTTTAGACTGTGAGGATGAATCGACACCTGCTATAATCGAAAGTCGAGATTACCCTTATGGTCCATGGTTACGGGCTTCGCCATTGAAGAAAAAATCTGAAGTTGTTGGAAGTGAAGCATTTAAGCAATATGGCAAAAAGCTGGACAATCCAGGGAGGAGGGAGGCTGAGTTGACATCCGGAAGAGGAGTTAACCGTGCTCTGTTTATCAGAGATCGATCGGAGAAGGAGGTTGATCGGAGAGGAGCGAGGTCTGTGGAAGAAAGAGGTGCGGTTGATCGGGCTAAAATTGCGGAGTTAAATTTGGAAAAAAGGAATTTTCACTCGGAAATTGTGGGAGATAATCTTGCTGGAATTTTGGAGAGGGAAAGGGCAAGATTTAAGGCTATTCTGAAAGTCAATGAGGACAAGGAGAAACGATCAAGGGATTTGATTGTGGAAAATCTGCAATTAGTTGTCAAGGACACTTTTGATGGGTTAAGTGGTTGTGGAAATGGAATATGGGCTGGTCAGAGAAGAATGGAATATGTAGCCCAAATGGCAGATGGCCCAAAATGTGTTATGGACCCAAAAGATGTTAATTGTGGGGCTTTTGATGGATAAAAAATAATGGGTGAAAGTGTGGAGCGAGTTGCGATAAGTGAAGGGGGTTTTAATTTTAAAGCTCAAAGGTAGGAGTCGGATGCTGAAGTATCGTCTGTACAGAGGCAAAAGACTTCAAGGAGGAAGAGGATTATTCCACGACGATATGAGCATGTGGCGGGGAAGAAAGCTGATGAGGCAATTTCACTGGGCAAAAGACTTAGCCAAGTTGTAATGGAGAGTCTTGAAGGTTCTATAGTAGATGGTGGTGAGAAGAAATCGAAGAAAGTCAACACATCTCTTGCTTTTGATGATTTAATGGTGGAGGCTGGCAATCAGCCCCGTCAGGAGCCATGATTTGCTTATCTTGGAACTGCCGTGGGCTTGGGAACCCATGGGCAGTGTGAGCTCTTAAAAAGATTATTCGAAAAGAAGTTCCTGATGTAGTTTTTCTTTCTAAAACGAAGTTGCATGTTAGGAAGTTAGATCGTATTAGGAGTAGTTGTGGTTTTCAATTTTGTTTTGGTTTGGTCTTTCATCGGATGGTAGGAGTGGTGGGCTTGCTATATTATGGAATGACAATGTGGAGTTGGAGCTCTCTAGCTTTTCACGGAATCACATTGATATGGTTGTTGATGAAAAGAATGGAAAGGATAAATGGAGATTAACTGGTGTGTATGGTGAGCCGGTTACAGGTCAGCGGGTTAATTTCTGGAATTTGTTACGGCAGTTGGTGGATCATCAAATTCAGTCTTGGGCATGTATAGGCGACTTCAATGAGATATTATGGGGATGGGAGAAAAGTGGAGGAAGGTGATCGGTCGTTGAACAAACCACAAAATAAATCCTCACAAACCTATAACTATTAGTTAGGGCAAGTAGGGGTCGAATCCACAGAGAAGGTGGAAACAAATTAAAGCCAAATTACACTAAAGAAAATCTTACCAAAGGGGATTTTTTATGGGTTTTCAAAATAGCTAAACTAAATTAGAAAACAATTAAATAAAACTAAACTAGAGATCTAGAAAACAATTTAAGAAGAACAATTAATTGAAAACATACTTCTTTTCCTCTAGGTAATTATTTTGATCAAGTAAATCATGGATCATAGACACCAAGCATGAATTTGACTTAAATTGCAATCAATTAAGAATGACTAAATGGCCCTTTTGCCCCCTGAACTTTGCAAATTTCAACCACTTTACCCCCTTAATTTTCAAAATCATGCCAATACCTTACCATCAACACCGTTAGTCACGTGCCGTCACGTGACTAACGGTTCCGTCAGAGCCCAAGTTAACTGCCTATGTGGCATTTTTTAGCTGACGTGGAATATCCACGTCAGTTAATGTGGGCCCCAAAAATAAAAATAAAATAATAAACAAAAAAAGATTTCGGAAAAAAAAAACAAATAAACCCATCGAAAATAGGGTTTTCAGAAATCCCAAAAACAATTTGGGAAACTTGAAAAGAGAGGGGAGATGAATTTGATGCAGACCAAGAACAATTTTTAGATGTTCTTTGTTGATTACTCTCGAAGAGCCCTCCTCCCCTTACGAGACCAGACAGAGATCCATCGAACCTAACAACTATGACGGAGAGAACAAAGGTCGGAATTGTTGGGAAATATGGTACCCTTTATGGTGCTAGTTTGAGGGCGCAAAGAAGAAAAAGTCTATTCCCCGAGGCGCCTCAAGCGAGGAAGGACAGCAAACATGAAAAGAAAATGTATAAAACCAAAACATATAGGTGAATTCGATGAAAGGACTTTCTCTAGCCGGTCTTGCGCGTTGCATAAAAGAGGCAGTTTACTAGAATCAACTAACTATTCCCCCTATTCTATTCCCACAGGCGAACCGGAAGGTCTAGATAGAGCCGCCAGGTTTGGAACAAAACAGTCTCGCCGGAATTAGGAAGTTAGCACAGGAAATACTTTTGCGAGTTCTGTGGAAAGTATGCGGTGAAGAGAAAGGCTGTCGGAGACTCGGAGCTGCAAGGATTGTGGGAAAGTAAAAGCTGGTGGGGGCTTAACGACTGCCTTTCATGGCAATAATGCTCCCACTATTCATCCAAGTATTTCAAGCTTTACCTTAAACCCCAGATCTAAGGAACCCAAACCCCAAACTCTCACCTAATAACCCACTGCAAAATATAAAATCAAATTCTTATTTGAAGTACCCAACGCAAAAATAGATCTAATATCCCGCTAATAACCCACTCTTTCTTCCCCACCTTCTTCCTTACTGCTTTGAGTGCCTTCACTGCAAACTTAGCTTGAGTGCCGCCCCAACCGGAACTTTTTCTAGTTGGAAAAAAGTCGCATTTGGCAAGATCTGGATTTACAATGGAAGAAGAGAAAGGAGCGTTGGTGTAGAGCAGGAGCTTGATCGATTCGAATCCCCTAGATCTATCTCAGGTTTTTTCCTCCAATCTTTTTTTCTTATTTATCACCTTCGTTTTAGATTTAATATAAGTCAATTCTTTTAATTATATTGGACTCTCATCCGTTTGTACAATTTTGTGTTAATATGAATAATTGTATTTGATTTTCTTTTTTCTTTTTTCGATTCTGTTTGTTTCTTTTTAAAGTTTGGGCGGGCCCGTGGGCCATCTGAGTTGACACGTCAGCTAAAAAATGCCACGTAGGCAATTAACTTGGGCTATGACGGAACCGTTAGTCACGTGCCATCACGTGACTAACGGCATTGACGGTAAGGGGGAGATTGGCATGATTTTGAAAATTAAGGGGGCAAAGTGGCACAATTATTAGTTCAGGGGGCAAAGTGGCTGAAATTTGCAAAGTTCAGGGGGCAAAAGAGCCATTTAGTCAATTAAGAATCATAAATCATCCCAAATCGATATATAGCCTAAGACGTAGACATCAATTTTTATTGGAACAAAGTAATCCTCTTAATCTTTTAAACAACTCTATTTAAATAAATGGTCTAGGGCGAGGACTCCTACTTTCCCTAACATGCTACTAGTCAATCCCTCTCCGTTCGGTCCAGAGATCAACACTTTTATTCCATCAACTAGTTCCAGAATAAAGCATTAAGGTTATTATATGCTTGCATGCTTAATTAAAACCAAACTCACCTACACATATTCCCGTTCGGCCTATAGGTTTCAATAAGGTTTGATATCCCATTGAACTAGGACTCCTAAGCTCAATTGTTACTTTGAATCAATGATTCTAACTATAGCATTCATACTCATCAAGATAAGTTGGCCACCAAATCTATAAAAATATGAACACATAAGATGAAGTACAGAGATAAGAAACATATTCAAACGGAAAAATCAAATTATTAAGAACAAAAGTCTCACCATAGATTTATTGATCAAAAATACCTAAGAAAAAGAAGTATAAAGGTTTAGCTATGGATTGAAGTTTCCAATCCATGAGAGATTGAAAACTTACAAACCCAAGAGGAAAGGAGGAGGAGGCGGCCGCCTCCTCTCCAAACCGCATAACCAAGAAAATAAGGAGAGAAAAATTATGTTGTAAGTTGTGATTGGTAGGCAGCTAGGGTTTTAGACTTAAGAGGGTATTTGTAGAGGGTGGCTTAGGGTTAATTTAGAGCTAAACAAACCCTAAGGACGTGCTGGGCTTTAATCCAAGTCTTCAAGCTAATCCAAATATGAATTTAGGCTCAAATTGGTCAATCCCGCAAAAAAGGCCCAGGATAGTTTCTGTCCGCTGACTTCAGGGGCATTTTCGTCCACGAGAACGGCAAAACTGGGCTTTGACCAAAACACAAAAGTTGTAGATCTTGGAGTTAGCTTTCCAACGCCTACTCATATGCCTCAAACGGAGCTCTGGATCAAAAGTTATTGCCAAAATACAGAAAGATCGCCAAATCTGGAAACAAGTGAAGAGGCTTCAAGGTGAAGACACGCATGATGGCATGCTTGGCGCGCGCATGGCTTGCCCCCGACTCCCCCTGGGCGCCCATGTCAATGGCTTGTGCGCCCAGGTCGTTGGCCTCAGGCCCCATGTCACCAGTGCCCATGTGTTGGCTGGGTGGCATGCTCGACTGGCGCTGGGCACCCATGTCGCAAGCCTGGCGCCTCACCTAGTTTGTCACAGGACCCATGTGCTCCAGTGCTTGTCCGCCACTTGACATGTCTTCTTGCCTTGAAACTCAACTTTTCACTTTTGCTTCAAACTCTTGAAGATCAATCTTATGATGATAAAATTGACTCTTCAAGCTCTTCAATCACGATCATATTGGCTCCATTCTTCATCCAAATTGTCCTTGGAAAATATTTGTGTAAAAAATCATCCAAAAAGGCTCCAAAAAGGTACAAAATTGGTGATTTTGCACTTTTCTTTACTTTAGCACCTATAAAGACAAATATACCAAATATAATGCATAATCAAGCATAAAATACCCAAAAAGCATAGGAAAATGACCATAAAAAGATGCATAATTTTGGTCCGATCATATTTCCCCCACACTTAAGCTTTGCTAGTCCCTAGCAAACTAGTGTTAATCCTAAGAAAACAAAAGGGTTAGTCCTAAACTAAACAAATTATTGATTCCACTTTCGTAGGTGTACGACGGCACTTAGCATGTGACGCAAGCCTTTAAACCAATGTATGTTTACATTGGAGGAGTTATAGTCTCCTGAGGGTTTACTTAACTAGAACGATACCCACAAACATTATGTAACATTAACTAGAGACAACAAACTTTAGAAAACAAAGTACTTCTAAAAAATTAAGAATTTAATCTACATTTTCTAGTCAAATGCAATACAAGTTAGAAAGAATACAAAGACCATAAGATTCAAATTAGTTATGCACAAAACCACTCCAATCAATAATGTAAGTTCTAAGATCATTATACCTTGGATGAGTTTGACACGGAAAACTTAGCATAAGCTTATATTTACACCTATTTCCAAGAAAAAACAATATCATGGATATTCATCAAAGATTAGAATGGGTTTAAAAAGGATGGCTTGTTTTTAAGAAAGTAAGGTTACTAACTGATACGAATCTAGTTGTATATCGGACCAAATCCACCTTAGAGTCCCGCCTAAGATCAACTTGAATCACCAAACTTCTAGATGTGTATGTCGACAATCTTCACTTGATAAATCTTCCTTCGTTCGTCGGTCTTAGACCTCCAAGTCGACCTGCACTTGAACACCTAAGATCACAAGATTCACAAACAACCAAGCAATCACAACTTAATTGTTTGCTAGGACTCTACAAGATTGAAGAACCCTAAGTTTGCTCAAACTAGAACAAAGAAGCCAAAGAAATCGATGTGGGTATAAACCTCTCAACTTTATTGATTAACTTGACTTATGTTTACAAGAGATAAAAGAGCCCTTATATAGGGGAGGGATTGGCGCATAACCTACTCCAAACCCGAATCCTAATCCTATAAGGGGCGGCATAAACATAAAGGAAGGAACAAGGAAATAGCCTACTCCTTGTCCTACTAGGAAAAGTAAATAACATTACATAATTAAGCAAGGATTGGACTTAGTCAAACAAGGCCCAACCCAATGTCTTCTAAACTAAATAAATAACTAATCTAAGATAGAATAAAGGCCCAAGAGGCCGAATTACACAATGCCAAAGTGTAATGCTCATCGATTTCAAGTAAGGTGAACAACTTGGAATCGATGGGAATATCCTTGGTGATGTCGACTTTAATGCCTTCCAAATGGTCTTCAATGGACTCCAAACCTCCAAGATGAGATCTTATAAAGCCCAATAAAGCTTCCTTGAACCTTTTAGCCCGAGCCCTAGTCATTGGACCTTGCGGAATGGCTAAAGGATCAAAAGGCCGGTCTTGCCCGAATGGCCGAATCGATGGCCGGTTGTGGTCGGTTGCCCCACGCGATGTCGCATGCGATGGCCGGTCATGTGGCCGGTGTTGCGCGGCTTCTCCAAGCAATGGTCGGTCACACGTGCTTCCAACTTCATGCTCCTCCAAGGTAGTATCGATGACATCTCCTTGATCTTCATTGGCTCCAATGTGTTCTTCTAAGCCATGATAAGCCTTTGGCGCATCACTAACCTTAGAAGTGTTCATGATTTGGGGCTACTAGCTCCCTTTTTCTTTTGGGCCTACTAGCTCCGCATTCCATGCCTCTTATCCTCTTTCCAAGTGTTATTTACTCCTTTTGTTAAAGAAAAGAGTGACAGCAATGGGATTTTTTTTTTAACCAGAAAATATCTCTTCTCCTCTTTCGTGAAAACACTTCTTTTTAAAAGATTTTAACTACCCTTCATACCCCCACACTTTGTCTTTGACATATCCATGACATACTTTTACGAATGTACACAAGATTCAACACAAGTTCTAGAAGTAATACACTTACCAAACCATTTTTGGGTATGAAAAACCTTATCAATTACACTTCTCAATCAAAGAATGAAATTATACATAAGAAAATTTGAAAAATATTTTCAATGTATTTAAACCAAATTAATATCACACAAGACTATACTCATGGAAATTAAATCAAAACTTATTAGAAATACAAAACAATTTTTAATTTTCTTCAAAAATTTTGAAAAGTTTGTCTTTAATCAATATGATAGAAAAGAAAAATAGGATCTTGAAAATAGGCTAATTCCTCCCCCACACTTAAAAGACACATTGTCCTCAATGTGTGTTGTGCTAGTATTTTGACAAAAAATTTCAAAACATGTTGTTTTAGAAACTTTTGGAAAAGTGAAGTGCACAAGTAAGACTCGATCTAGAAAGGAAGTGTTGACCAAATCTAATAAATCAAGTAAACTTACTACTAACAACTAAACACAATAAGTGGGGCAATCAAAATTAATTGATCACATGTTAGATATAATTCACAAAGAAAGTCTCATGCAATCTTTAGCAAATAAATCCAAACATATCATCAATCATAGCATCCAAACACTTAAGTCTTACATAAGATCCAAAATAAACATAAGACAAATAAAAGCACAAATAAAAATGCATGCAATGTCATGATGAAAGAAAATATAACACATAGCATCCTAAGGATAAGAATCATTGGCCTCTCCTTTGTCTTCTTTGGCCACTTGTCTTTTAGCAAAAATCCACAACCATCAAAGAATAACCTTAGACTCTTATCACTTAAGATTCTATATGTATGAGATGCATGAAATAGTGTACACAAATTGATATGCATGAAAAACAATTCAATTCAAGGAGGAAACAAAATGGGAGTTAATAAAGCTTTTCTATTTGTGCGAAGCGTAAGCTCCATTTGCTATCTTCACGTTTGCTTCCTCCACTTGTCTCCATTTGCTTGTAATGCTCCTCAATTTGAAAATGCAAAATAACCTATAACTAATAAAAAGAAAATTAAAAGAAAAGGATAGATGTTAGTTTCTTGGGTTGCCTCCCAAGTAGCGCCTTTGTTTATTGTCTTTGGCTAGACTTTCCTCCATCTCCCTTTGTTAAGGTGGATCATACCACTTCAAAGCAAAAAGTAGATATGATGAGATAAGAAGAATATGAGCACAAAAATGGGAAGCGCAAAATAGGAGATAAGGAAAGAATTCACCAATTTTGTTGAGAGCGACCCCATGAATGGCTATGAATGACAATGCCCTTTGTGTTGCCGTTAGAGGTTGATGCGATGAGAGCTTATGGCATCCATGATTGGCATTGCTTCGTACTTGCCTTTGTGGAGTGTCTTCGACTTGGTTGATCTCCTCATCCTTCAAAAGGAATTGATCCATAGATATCCATTCCTCTTCTCCATAGCTTCTTGAGTTCTCATCATTTGATGCCTCTTCGTGCTTGGCAATCTTTGGTGGAGAAGGTGGAGGAATATCCATCTCGATGTCTTCTTTTGGTGCTTCCGTTTCTTCTTGCACAATCTTGGGAGTCTCCTTTGGCGTTGTAGGGATGCAAACCATGCATGAGGTGTCATCTTCATCATTGAAGAAAAATTGAATGGGGTCTTGTGCATTAAGCTCTTTTGATTCCAAATCATCCATTGTTTTACTTAACACCTCTTCAATTTCCTTCATGATTGGGAAAACAATTTCATGAAATTCACCTTCCATCGTGCTTGGTTTAGAATAAGGTGGTTCTTCCCATGAAAATGTAGCTTCAATTTCTGCCTCATGATCCCTTTGTGTAGTCAATCCATCTACCATCTTCCATTCTTCCTTGGAAACTTGTTTGATTGTAGCAACTAAAGGAATGTTTACCTTCCACTTATGAAGTAAATCGAGTTGGCTCTCTTCACTACATATCTTTTGTGGCTCAAGTAATTGAGGAAACGGTGCTGGACAATCATTGGGCAGCATTGTTTTATTCTTTGGTCTCTTTTCTTCCTTGGTGGATCTTGAGAATTTGTTGGAGATGAAACTGAATTTATCCCAAAATCAAACTTCTCTTTCTCCTTGCTCTTTACAGAACTCTCCTCATCACTTAGCATTTGCACATGGGGTATGACAGTTGGTGATGGTCTCATTTCAGGGATAGGAAGAACTGGCTTAACTTGTGGTGTAGAGAAAGGAAATGGGGCCTCTTGTGCCTTAATCTCTTTTGTAATCCTTGGTTGATTGTCTTCCATTCCCATCGAATTGATCCCATATCTTCGCGCATTGTTCCATTGTCAATTTCCATATTGTTCTCTTGTCCTTGAGCCATGTTCAAAGGTGTTTGCAAGAATGGTTGTTGGTGATGACTCACTCCTTGATTTGCAATCATATAGCGCAATAAATTGGCAATGGTGTCTTGTTGATCAGCAACTTGCTTGCTAAGCAACTGATTATTTGTTGCGAGGGAGTGCACCGACTCTTTCATCTCTTTGCACATTAATGATTCGAACTCTGGCTCATTGGACTTGAAAATATCTTCTGATGTGCTAAATTGATGAATATTCTCAGCCATGATGTTGAGTAGCTTCCTTGCTTCCGTGGGTGTTTTGAATGTCAAACTACCTCTACTTGTTGCATCAATGTAGACTCGATATTCATAAAACAATCCATCATAGAATTGTTGTATCAAGAGTTCCTCGCCTATGTTGTGGTAGGGGCAGCTTTCACAAATCTTGTTGTACCTTTTCTAATATTGAAACCACTTCTCATTAGGTAATTGTCGACAAGAGTTGATTCTTCTTCTGACATCGGCGCGTTTTGCTTCTGGAAAGTACTGGTTCAAGAATGCTCTCTCCATTCCCTTCCAAGAAGTAATCGACTTTGATGGCAAACTCCAAAACCATTCTCTTGCTTTACCTTCCAAAGTAATTGGAAAAGTTCGAAGCCTTGCTTGCTCTTGAGGCATTCCAGTAATCATAGCACATTTGATGATGAAATCTTGCAAATGCTCATGAGGATTCTCGTGAGGTTCTCCATGAAAAATTGGTAGCAAACGGACCACTCCTGGCTTTAACTCGTAGGAGAAATCTTCTAGATAATCAATGCATGGGGACTTCATCTCACAATTGAAATTCAACTCCCTTAAAGTAAGTGATTGCTCCATTGTCTCGAAATTCTAACTCCAAGAAAACAAATACTAGAAAGAAAAATTTAGCACTAAAACGAAAATAAAAAGAAAAAGAAAGTAACGAAAAAGAAAAAGATAAAGGTAAGAAATCCTTAGGTAGTAATTCGTCTTCAATCTTTTTGTTGCTTCCTTCCTTCCCCGGCAACGGCGCCAAAATTGTGATCTGTCGTTGAACAAACCACAAAATAAACCCCCATAAATCTATAACTATTAGTTAGGGCAAGTAGGGGTCGAATCCACAAAGAAAGTGGAAACAAATTAAAACCAAATTACACTAAAGAAAATCTTACCAAAGGGGATTTTTTATGGGTTTTCAAAATAGCTAAACTAAATTAGAAAACAATTAAATAAAGCTAAACTAGAGATCTAGAAAACAATTTAAGAAGAACAATTAATTGAAAACATACTTCTTTTCCTCTAGGTAATTATTTTGATCAAGTAAATCATGGATCATAGACACCAAGCATGAATTTGACTTAAATTACAATCAATTAAGAATCATAAATCATCCCAAATCGATATATAGCCTATGACGTAGACATCAATTTTCATTGGAACAAAGTAATCCTCTTAATCTCTTAAACAACTCTATTTAAATAAATGGTCTAGGGTGAGGACTCCTACTTTCCCTAACATGCTACTAGTCAATCCCTCTCCGTTCGGTTCAGAGATCAACACTTTTATTCCATCAACTAGTTCCAGAATAAAGCATTAAGGTTATTATATGCTTGCATGCTTAATTAAAACCAAACTCACCTACACCTATTCCCGTTCGGCCTATAGGTTTCAATAAGGTTTGATATCCTATTGAACAAGGACTCCTAAGCTCAATTGTTACTTTGAATCAATGATTCTAACTATAGCATTCATACTCATCAAGATAAGTTGGCCACCAAATCTATCAAAACATGAACACATAAGATGAAGTACATAGATAAGAAACATATTCAAACGGAAAAATCAAATTATTAAGAACAAAAGTCTAACCATAGATTTATTGATCAAAAATACCTAAGAAAAAGAAGTATAAAGGTTTAGCCTCTCATGGATTGGAAACTCCAATCCATGAGAGGTCGAAAACTTACAAACCCAAGAGGAAAAGAGGAGGAGGCGGCCACCTCCTCTCCAAACCGCATAACCAAGAAAATAAGGAGAGAAAAATTGTGTTGTAAGTTGTGATTGGTAGGTAGCTAGGGTTTTAGACTTAAGAGGGTATTTGTAGAGGGTGGCTTAGGGTTAATTTAGAGCTAAACAAACCCTAAGGACGTGCTGGGCTTCAATCCAAGTCTTCAAGCTAATCCAAATATGAATTTGGGCTCAAATTGGTCAATCCCGCAAAAGAGGCCCAGGAAAGTTTCTGTCCGCTGACTTCAGGGGCATTTTCGTCCACGAGAACGGCAAAACTGGGTTTCGACCAAAACACGAAAGTTGTAGATCTTGGAGTTTGCTTTCCAACGCCTATTCATACGCCTCAAACGGAGCTCTGGATCAAAAGTTATGGCCAAAATACAGAAAGGTCGCCAAATGTGGAAACAAGTGAAGAGACTTCAAGGTGAAGACACACATGATGGCATGCTTGGCGCGCGTATGGCTGGCCCCCGACTCCCCCTGGGCGCCCATGTCAATGGCTTGTGCGCCCAAGTCGTTGGCCTCAGGCCCCATGTCGCCAGTGCCCATGTGTTGGCTGGGTGGCATGCCCGACTGGCGCTGGGCACCCATGTCACAAGCCTTGTGCCCCACCTGGTTTGTCTCAGGACCCATGTGCTCCAGTGCTTGTCCACCACTTGACATGTCTTCTTGCCTTGAAACTCAACTTTTCTCTTTTGCTTCAAACTCTTGAAGATCAATCTTATGATGATAAAATTGACACTTCAAGCTCTTTAATCACGATCGTATTGGCTCCATTCTTCATCCAAATTGTCATTGGAAAATATTTGTGTAAATAATCATCGAAAAAGGCTCCAAAAAGGTACAAAATTGTTGATTTTGCACTTTTCTTCACTTTAGCACCTATAAACACAAATATACCAAATATAAGGCATAATCAAGCATAAAATACCCAAAAAGCATAGGAAAATGACCATAAAAAGATGCATAATTTTGGTCCGATCAGAAGGATGAGACCAAATTCTCAAATGGTTGACTTCTGTAATGCTCTAGACAACTGCTCTCTCCGAGACTTGGGTTATTCTGGAGTCCCTTTCAATTGGAGACATGGTGATATTTCTGAGCGTTTGGATAGATGTGTAGTTTCTGATATTTGGAGCGAACACTTTTCACATTCTAATTTACGTCATTTAATCTCTAGCATCTCTGATCATGATCTGATATTGCTACATACGGAAGGAAAGGAGTTGCAGAAAAGGAGCAGGAAACGTAGGCCTGGGAGGAAATATTTTGAAACTGCATGTTGCAAGGAGGCTCAATTTGGTGATCATATGGTTATGGCTTGGCTGAATTGCAATGGTGTTCCTTTACCTGATCGTATCGAAAGGGTGAGAGAGGAGCTACGAGGTTGTTTTGGAAAAAAGGGCAGAGAGTTTCGTGAGAAGATTGAAGATTTAGAAAGTAAGCTCCAACATTTGATGCGGGATGGGAATAGTAGTATAGATGGGCGGAAACAAGTGAGAATGGAGTTGAACAAGTTGTTGGAAGAAGAGGAGTCTCATTGGATGCAGAGATCTCGAGTTAATTGGCTTCGGGATGGAGATCGAAATACAAAGTATTTTCATGCCCAAGCGGATAAAAGGCAAAAACGTAACATGATTATTGGTTTGGAGAGAGATGATGGTCGGTGGGTAACTGACCTGGATGACATCCAACAAATTGCTACTACTTATTTCCAGAAACTTTTTAACTCTACTGAGCCTAAGAACTTTGATGACATACTTGAGAAAATCAAGCCTTGAGTGACAACAAAGATGAATGACTTTTTTCTTTCAGATGTTACAGCGGAGGAGATTCGCATTGCTATCAAACAAATGCATCCCACTAAGGCACCAGGTCCTGATGGTATGCCTGCTTACTTTTATCAAAAACACCGACCTTTATCAGGTAGAGATATTGTTGATTTTTGTTTGAACTTTTTTCATGGTAACCTCTCTTTGCATGATATTAATCATACTCATATTGCCATTATTCCTAAAGTTAAAGAGTCCAAAAACATGACACAATTTCGCCCCATTAGCCTGTGTAATGTGCTTTACAAAATTATTTCCAAAGTTTTGGTTAACAGGTTAAAGGTGTACCTCCCAGCTTGCATCAGTGAAAACCAGAGCGCTTTCGTACCAGGAACGCTCATCACTGATAACATTATGGTTGCTTTTGAATTGCTACATACCCTTCGACATAACCAAAAAGGCAAACAAGGCTACTTTGCGCTTAAACTGGATATGAGCAAAGCTTATGACAGGGTGGAGTGGGATTTTTTAGAAGCTGTAATGAGGCGAATGGGTTTTGCAGGGAGATGGGTTGATTTAATTATGTCATGTGTTCGCTCCGTTTCTTTCTCGGTGGTTGTGAATGGTGAGGTTACGGACCATTTTGTTCCTGGTCGAGGTCTTCGACAAGGTGATCCTCTTAGTCCATACTTATTTCTCTTCTGTACAGAGGCCCTTTCTGCTCTACTATCAGATAGCCAAAGTAAGGGTTTACTAAAAGGTGTTGCAGCAAGTCGAAATGGGCCGCGAGTCAATCATCTATTTTTTGCTGATGATAGCCTCTTGTTTGGTAAAGCAAGTATGGTGGATAGCAAAAGGGTGAAAGATATTTTATTGAGATATGAAAAAGGCTCGGGTCAAAAGATAAATTTTGATAAATCCGCTATCATTTTTGGGAGTAATGTTGATGAGAACCGAAAAGCGGAATTGATTAATTTCTTTGGTGTAAAGGAGCAAGATTGTATTGAGAAATACTTGGGGCTTCCGACGATGGTTGGAAGGAATAGGAGGCAAGCTTTTAGGGAGCTGAAAGATAGGATTGGGAAGAAGATACAGAGTTGGAATGTCCGAATGCTTTCACAGGGAGGACGGGAAGTAATGATAAAGAGTGTTCTACAAGCGATTCCAACTTATACTATGAATGTTTTTGCTCTACCAAAATCCCTTTGCAAAGATATTAATAGTATGATCTCTCGGTTTTGGTGGAAGCAAGGTGGTGACAAAAAGCCTTTGTATTGGCTAACTTGGAATAAAATGTGTCGCAGCAAAGATTATGGTGGAATGGGATTTAGGGATATGGAAAAATTTAACCAGGCATTGTTAGCTAAGCAAGGGTGGCGGTTGCTTACAGAATGTTCGAGCTTGGCGTATAGAGTACTTAAGGCACGATATTTTCCCAGATCTCATTTTTTGGATGCAAAGTTGGGATGGAACCCGTCGTTAACATGGAGGAGTATTTGGGGTTCTCAAGAGCTGCTTAAGAAGCGAGTACGGTGGAGAGTTGGAATGGGGACTAGGATTCGAATTTTGAAGGACCCATGGGTACCATCTATCTCGGGTTTCATTCCGAAATCTGCTGAGTGTAAAATTGATAGTAATACTTTGGTGGCTGATCTCATTGATGAGGAAAGTGGTCGCTGGAATGTATCCCTTATTGAGCAACTTTTCTCTGAGGAAGATGCTTTAGCTATACGGTATACAGTGTTGAGTAGAGCTCGGATTGATGACTGCTTGGTTTGGCATTTTGAGAAAAAGGGGTTCTATTTAGTTAGGAGTGGGTATAAGGCTTTATGTAATTTGGATGATATTTTTGAGGAAACTGATCATTCTGTCAAAATATTTAGTTGGCAGTTATTTCATGAAATACTCCCGACGTTAGATAGTTTGACGTTGAGAGGCTTGGAACTAGATACCACATGTTTCTGGTGTCGAAATGGAGTTGAAACGGTAACTCATGCCATACAGGAATGTGAATTTGCTGCTACTGTTTGGGATATCGTTAAGAGGAACTATACTGATGGTGATGGATTTTTTGGGGACCTTCGGTGGCAGGATATTTCACTCACTACTGCTTGGACAATATGGAATGCCTGGAACTTGGAACTACATGAAGGAACAAGGCAAGACCCGTATGAAATTGTGGAGTTTATTCGATCTTTTTAATGGAATTTCAAAGGTGTCAGCATTCGGTTTCTTTGCCTGTTGGGTTACCGGAGAAGGTCTACTGGAAAGCCCCAATGTCGGCTGTTATCAAGATAAACTTTGATGCTTCTTTTCATGCCTCATCAAACTCCGGAAGCTTTGGAGCAGTGGCTCGGGATGCTTTAGGTCAGGTTCTAGGAGCAATGGCAGGCCCGTTGATCATGGTGCCAGATAGCTTTGCTGCTGAAGCATTAGCTGCTATTAAAGCTACACTATGGGCAAAAGATATGGGCTTCAGAGACATAGTGGTGGAAGGGGACTCCTTAACCATCATTCGGCAAGCAAATTCTTCTGCTCAGAATCTATCCCTGATTGGTCCTTATATAGCTGAGTTGAAATCCCTTTGTTCCCTGTTTAATTCTTGTGTTTTTTTCCAATGTTAAAAGAGATGGAAATGCAGTAGCTAATTCTCTTCCAAGCTTGGTTCTTCTCTTCCGGAAGACATGTTTTGGATGGAGGAAGTACCAGCTTCGGCGATGGATGCTCTTAAATATGATTGTAATGCTTTGCCAACATGAATGAAGATAAACAGCTTTCCCTAAAAAAAAAAAAAATCTTAGTGTCTTGTTTGCCTCAATCTACTGACATATTCATCAAAGTTTTTAGTCTTGTTTTCATTCAAAAAAACAAATACCCCTAATCCCCAAATCAAATATAATCTTTTTCCTTTCAAACTCATCTTCTTAAAATGCATATTTGATCATGGTGGCTGGTGTAGAGATCGTCCAATGGTTCAAGCTCGGCAAGCCCATCTCTATCTTGTACCTTTGGCTTCTTCTTCGCCAATTTTCGTTGCACCTGTCGCAACGTCCGGGTCCGGGGTGGTCCGAACCCTACCGCTGAACGACTTTAAAAACTAAACTACGAAGTCGCCACTAATCTTTTTTAACCTAGATGTGATTAGCCACCTATCAGATTATTAAGCCTAATGTTAACCTAAGCTTGGCGAAGGTAACACTAAACCTAATAAACGATCTTCTAACCAGAGTCCTAAAGGTTCGGGAGTCGGGTACGCGTGGGGAAGGATTAGCACCCCCACGACGCCCGTCAAAAAGACGGCACTGACTAGTCTAGAAGTAACTGTGGGTTTCTATTATTGGTTGTCTTTATTCTTAAGTATCTTCATGCCATTGGACTCTTTTATTAATCTTTTAAACAAAATAAACAAGCAAAAATAGATTTTGGATTTTGAAAAATAAGAATGTTGGGAACTTCCCCGTTTATTATTTGTTCTCTTTTTTGGACTCCTCATGATGAGGATTTTCTTTAAAACTTACCGTTAAAACGAATCTATTTGAAAAATGATGTTTGAATGTTTTGAAAAGACTTAAATTGAACACTTTGAAAACTTGATGGGAACTTTCCCAATTTGAAAAGACCTAAATTGAATACTTTGAAAACTTGGAATGAAATTTTTTTTTTTGAATTTTGACTTTTTTGGATTTTTGAAAACCTTTTTATTTAATTTTGAAAGACTTGATTTTTCTTTTTGATTTTTTTGTTCTTGGAAAACTAAAAGAGAACAATTCTCAAGCACAAAAACTCTTTTTTTTTAAATTTTTTTGAAGAAAATGGTTTTATTCTATTTCATTTTCAACTTTCCCTTTTTTTTGGTTTTTGGACTTTAATTGAAAATTACTGAATCTAAACCCTAGATGCATGAATGCAAGTGATGCATGATTTCCGGTTAAATTCAATTTTACCGAGTAATTATACTAGGAACACCGTCTGGGCACCCGCCACTCATACTGGCTAAGACCCCCTTTAGGTGTTTCAAGCCTAGGAAACTAGGGTTGAAACAGACAACTGTTGTCTACGTTTCAACCGATTATTCCATCATCGGAATCCAATTATTTTTCTCACTTGAGCATGGCATATAATATTTTGCAACAATCTATTTAAAAGGAAACATGAATGCAAATGCTTA
Organism: Corchorus capsularis; assembly: GCA_001974805.1. Taxonomy (NCBI): domain Eukaryota; kingdom Viridiplantae; phylum Streptophyta; class Magnoliopsida; order Malvales; family Malvaceae; genus Corchorus; species Corchorus capsularis. The sequence continues at coordinate 4,108 of AWWV01013777.1, read as the reverse complement.
ATCTAACTTAATTCCTTTTTTTTTTAATTTACCAATTTTATGACTTATTGAAATTAGAGCTAATATTAAGTTAATCTATGAAACTAGGCCTTATGAAAACTAGACTAGGACCCAACAAAGCTTAAAAAAAAAGAGACCCAAGTTCACACATTAAGAGGCCCAACAGGCCCAACTGAATATGCATAACAAAAAAAATTCTTACTATATGAACTACAGCTGCATCTTTATTGACTTTTGATTTGAATTTCTTGATGCAGTGGACTTGATGCCTCGTTGTGAACTTTACTCATTACTATCGGGATGCCCCATTGAATTTTGAGTGCAAAGCCTTTCTTTCGAGGCTGATCCTTCTTCACCTTTTGCCCCCCAGTGTGGAGGGTGATCCTTAATCAGGGTTCATTAAAAGAAATTAATTAGACTCAAAGGGGGACAACAATGGATAATTTTCTACAAGTGAAGCGAATATGAAAGAAGGCCATTTATCACTTCAAAATTGGACATCTTCATTGAAGAGCATTCCTCGGGAAAACGAGTTTGAAATCATTTTTGAAAAACCATTTTATCAAAATCTTTTGAAAATTGTGACTCTTTTGAAAACCATCTTGTTGAAAACCATATTTCAAGTTTGAAATCATTTTTGGAAAACCATTTTGTTGGACTCCTCCAGATATTCCAAGTGCTTTTTCATTTTTTCCTTTTTTTTTCTTTTTCATCCGGGAATTATGATAGAACTTTGTGCCACCCTTTATTGACCCTCCTAATGATGAATTTGAGCGAATTGATTTGAACTCTTTAAATTGTGCACTGCTTCTTCTGGTCGAAAGAAAAATTTGGGATATTGAAAATTAACCTGGTGATTTAAGGGGCATTGAGAAAATTGAAGTTTGGTCATTTTGCCCTCAAGGCACTGTGAGAACAGTAATAGTGTGACCGAATTGCCCCTTTATTAGAAGAAAACGAGACTGATGTTGGGTTCCAAGAGAATGGACTTAATAAGGATTTGAAAGAATTTGAAGTTTGGGAGTAGTGTTGACGTCGATCAATTTGTCTCCTTAAAACTCTTTGAAAATATGGATTCAATTACCTTGGAATTATTGCTTTGACTAGTTTTTGAAACATCCTTTGATTAAGACTCATTGTTCCTTTGTTGACACCTTGAAATCATTGCTTTGACTAAAACTGATTTTGAAACATCTTTTGATTAAAACTCATCATTCTTTTGCTCATAGTCCAGATAAAGGTTAGTGTCCTTTCCACAAACATGCTTGAGTCAGTTTTAGTGGTAAACACCAATCCACTTCAAAACCTCTACTTATTAAGAAAACGTGATTACTTATTGGAAGAAATCCTTTCTTTTTTTCATTTTTGTTCCTTTATTATATTATTATTAAACAAATGGACTTTGTTTCGTCAAGTCAATTCTTCTCGCAATGAAAGTGCAACAACTTTAACCGCTATTAATACAATGCAATCCTACATGCTGAATATTCAAAATACAATAATTTAAGCCAAAATGCTATGCTGATGTCATGCATGTGTAAGTTATGCTCTGAAATTTGAGAAATTCCCCATTTGGTGGGCCTCCGTTGCCTCTTTGTGACTGGTTTGGGATTGTCATGGGATCTAGAGATCTCTATTGAACGGCTACTTTGCTGAGCTGAGAGCGACTTCACTGGTTTTGACTTTTGACAATGAATATGAGAAGAGGATTTCTCCGACCCTGCTCGCTGGTTTAGCCTCAATGATGTACTCGATGTTTCAAAAAAATGCTCCCTCTGATGATGTTAGACTCCAACAGATAGAAAACAAGCAATATTTACAAGAAATGCATCACCTATTGCACAAAATGTATTTATTTACAAAAGACAAAGGTAATGCAAGATGGATGCATGTAGTAATGAATGGATTAATGCATGATTGATGCATGAACGTACATAAAGGAATGGGTAATGCATGGTGAATGTATGACACATACAAATGATTGTGATGATAACTTGACAAATCATAAAAATGTGAATGAGATGCACCATGACATGGCAATCTTCGTTGATAAATAGATGAATGGTCATGGCAAACTATGTCGATGAACAATGCATGGATATGAACACAAGGGAATGCACAATGATGAAACTTGCGAAAAATAGTTAGGTGGATGCAGATGCGAAAAGGAAAGAGTGACAGAACAAAAATGGTTAGTAACTATACACAAAATAAAGCATGGTTAACTGAAAATTGAAGAAAAATCATGCCCCTTTTATTATTGAATAACAAAGCCTTTTTTATTTTTCGAAAAATCAAAAGGACGAAACTGCCCTTGGGGCGGGAAGTCTTCCTATTGCGGATAAAGTCATTACCCACTCTACAGTCTCATTTTGGAAATGGTAAAAGTGATAAAGATTAGAAGTGTTCCTTCTTTGTGTCCTATACTGGTTGGCTTTCTCACTTCTATATGCTTGGTTTCGGTCAGACTCTAAAGGTTCCCAAACTGTCCTCACTGTCGCCCACTCTAGGCTAGTAAGGCCTCCAATCCTCACCCACTATAGGTTCATTGGAAAGGATTCAGTCTGAGCGGAGGTGTTCACTACAAACCCGAACGGTAACTATCGTCACACGAGGGCTAGCTACTTTGCCTCCTCCTAAAATGGTTAGAGCTCCGGTGTAAGCTCATGCAATGTGAATGCAAGTTATTAGTGCACGTGTGAAGGAACATACAAACCTTTACCACAATTCTACCCAAATTACTAAACTACCCCCAAAGAAGACAACAAATAATGGATTAGACAGAATATACAAAGTATAAACAAAGCATGAAAACAGATAATCAAGAAATAACAGGAATAAAAAGAAACAGACAACCAATTTATGCAAACCCTAGTTAATACTAGACTAGTGTTCAGTTCGACTCTCTAACGGTCCCCAGTGGAGTCGCCAAGCTGTCGCAACGTCCGGGTCCGAGGTGGTCCGAACCCTACCGCTGAACGACTTTAAAAACTAAACTACGGAGTCGCCACTAATCTTTTTTAACCTAGGTGTGATTAGCCACCTATCAGATTATTAAGTCTAATGTTAACCTAAGCATGGCGAAGGTAACACTAAACCTAATAAACGATCTTCTAACCAGAGTCCTAAAGGTTCGGGAGTCGGGTACGCATGGGGAAGGATTAGCACCCCCACAACGCCCGTCAAAAAGACGGCACTGACTAGTCTAGAAGTAACTATGGGTTTCTATTATTGGTTGTCTTTATTCTTAAGTATCTTCATGTCATTGGACTCTTTTATTAATCTTTTAAAGAAAATAAACAAGCAAAAATAGATCTTGGATTTTGAAAAATAGGAATGTTGGGAACTTCCCCGTTTATTATTTGTTCTCTTTTTTGGGCTCCTCATGATGAGGATTTTCTTTAAAACTTACCGTTAAAACGAATCTATTTGAAACTTTGACATTAATATTTGGACATTAAGTAATGAAGGATAGGGAAACTTTGAACTTATTAATATTAAAGAATGATGTATAAAATCATACCTAATTCTGTAAAGTTAAAGGTATATCAGTTTAAAATGTTTGAGACTGAGACATGATGATTTAATTGATATGGAAATTTTTGGGAACATGTTTTTGAAAGTCTGAGATGTGAAAGGGACTTGGAACTACTAGTTGACACGTGATTTCTTTAATGTGGTGTTTGGAACTAAAAGCGTTGGAGGTCAAAGATTAAGTAATGGTCTACTTTAAGGAGGATAGTAGTGCCGACATTGATAATAGCTGACGGTAGTCATTGAGGTGACAACTACAAAATAAAGCATGGAGTTCCGCGGACGAAACAAATTTTAAGGAGGGTAGAATTGTAATACCGTAAAAGTAATTGTAGTGATTAAAATTCAAATTGAGTATTAATAAAAAAATGAAATGTGAGAAGAATTGAAATATTTATGTTAAGTGAGAGAAAGAAGAATCAAATTAAAGAAAGTAAACTAAAAAGGATTTAATTGAGAAAGTGTGAAAAGTACGGGGGCTAATGTGATATTTTACCAAGTTTTAATTTTAAATGGCTTTCTTCTTCTTCTTCTTCATTTTTTCCTACGGCCCTCTTAAGGTCTCTCTCTCTCT
>AWWV01013776.1:0-80321 GCA_001974805.1 Corchorus capsularis | reverse complement strand
CTTCCTCTCTCTCTCTCTCTCTCTCTCNCTCTCTCTCTCTCTCTCTCTCTCTCTCTCTCTCTCTCTCTCTCTCTCTCTCTCTCTCTCTCTCTCTCTCTCTCTCTCTACAAAGAAATACCCCAAATTGGCCAAGTGATTAACATGCAATTGGAGGATTAGAGAGCCCATGAAGATATAAATCTATTGTTACCTATATTTAATAGAAGTTCTTGGAGAAAAGTTTTATTTATTGGAGTTCAAAGTATTTTGAGGCTTTCAATTTGGTTCAAAATAATAAATGGAAAGAACAAATATGGAATTTAGAGGCTTTGGAATGGTTGAAGCTATGGAGGACTTTGGAAGTAATGGAAGAATGAAATAGATATTTGGCCGACTGAGGCGCTGATCGAGACATCGACTAGGCTCACAGTGGATTGACTTTGGGGGTGCACGAGTCCCCTAAACTTGAGTGGGCTGTCCTCAACGGAGAACCCGTTGTGGAAATGTTTATTTACTGCTTTTATTAATATGTTTTATAAATGGTTTTAATAAATTGTTTTGGGTGCATTAATGACTCTTGGTTTTGATTATGACATGGTTAGAAAGCATACGGGTCCTGTGGAATGGACGCAGTCCAGGGAGTACGTTTGGCTTGATTCTGTGGTATATTAGCTAGTAGTCGGACTCATTTGGCGGACCATGGTTTGATTTGGATCCACATGGTTCGTCGCTCAAGGCCCGACACACCTCATATATGTACTGGTTCGGTGTGTGCATGGGGGAGCTAAACTGGGTGTGCTGCGGCCACCATGCAGTACCGAACCCAGGCCAATGTCAGGGAGACGGGCTTGTTTTGGGAAAAATAAGAAAATCATAATTTTTACTAGTATTATTTGATTATGACAAAAATGCCCCTGACGGTTCCAGAGGTTGACTCGGGCCAATGTCACTCTGGATAGGTTTTTATTTGCAGCCCAGGTTTTATAAAATGATAATGATTTTGTATAATCGTTTTGATTGATGATATTGTTTGATAATTATTGGTTTCCTAACTGTTTTGGTTATGAGTGCACCCCACCCTCTCGGATCCTCTTTTGAGGGTGGCTCACTCACAGGGTACATTCGTGTACTCACCCCTCAAACTCTTGTTGTGTTTTCAGGGTAGTTAGGACTCAGCGCATTCTTTGACGGTCGAGTCGGTGGCGTAGGCTGTTATCACTGCTCTTAGAGGTACTTCTCACCATATGATGGGTCCCACTAGCAGTTGTCTTGGTTTCTTATTATCTTTCGCTCCTCGTTTTCATGTTAGATTTCAGTTTGTTGTTTTCTCTATTGATACTTGATTTGGATTTTAAATGCTGGAGTGTTTTATTATTATTCTCGATTTTTAACCATTCCGCTTTTACTCTGATTTGGAAACTTTTGTATTTTGAAGTTTATACTCTTTTTGGTCTTGTTGTTTTGATTTGTTATCGACGCTTCATGGAGCCTTGGAGTGCGTGACCGGTCGGCACGTGTTTCGAGGTAACACGACGATTGTCCGTGCCCGAGTCCCGGGTCGGGACGTGATGACTTTATTGGTATCAAAGCTTCTGGTTGTCTTCCTTGTTGGATAAGTCCAGTGGGCCTGTAGTGAGTTTAGGATAAGTTCTAGACACTTAGGTGTCCATCTTCCATTTCAGTTTACGTTTTGTTTTAAAAATCAAAACGTTTGGTTTACCTTGTTTTAATACTAACTTCGTGTCTTTTTAAATTATTTTGGTTTTAATCTTAAATTCCTTGCGTCTCTTTCGTTGATTGTTGTTTAAAATTCGAAACTCTTTGCTCTTCTTAGAGATTCTTGCCAACAGAATGTGATCAATGTTGATAAGGACATTCTTCTCAAGATTCGACCTCGTTTAGAGGTTGGATAGAGGAATCTGAATTCTCGGAGCATTTACTCTTTATGTAATTGCTTATAGGTAAAGTATTCATAACTTGTCATTTACACCTGTATCATTTCCATGAATGACGTATCTACTCATGCATTACCCGATAACGACTTTTCGTTCGATACCGTTTCACAAGTGACTTCTTATTGCGCTGGAGTCTCAATCTTGTATACCGCTTACGACACGGGCAACGCTGCGAGGAAATAATAAGTGCTTAAGCTTGACGATTTGACTAAAAAGTCCATGTGAAATGAGCTAATATTAGAGATAATAATTACTATGTTTTGGTAATAAAATGGATTTTCAAAAGTATTCACCGTGGAGTTGTCGAGTTTGCCCAGGTAGTACTTCCTGGTATTTTTCCGAATTAAATTTTGCAACACGAAGTGGCGCTTAGAGAATTAAACTAATCTAGAAGTTAAAGAAGACATGATTGAGCAAGATATTGCCAGGTCAGTACCATTGTTAAAGGTGCTTCAATGTTGATAATAACGAATGAAGATGGAAGTTTGTGATGTTTTATTAATTAAAAGTAATTGCGCTAGTAAGTGGGGAGAAACAAGTGTCAGTTGTGGTAGTGATCAAATGTCTATTAGACTATAAGTGCAAGTCTCTCCCATGATTGATTGAAAGTTAGAAAATAATATGATAAAGATCGATTAGGTGGTTTGAAGGAGGTGACTTTTTAAGAATGATACACATATTTTGAATTATTAAAAGAGGTGATCAGTTGAGCTAAACTCTCTCACTGATTCTGATCAAGATTGTCGCCATCGACTTTCTTGTTTATAGAAGTATATATTATGGAAGTACTTAAATCTCCAAAGTGTTCTCCAAACTCTGCGAGAACTTCTGGTTGTCTGCAAAGTCACAAAAGTATTAAGATATAACCAACGTTGGTTGTTTTTCAATGATACATGACGAATATCGGTTGAATCACCAAAGATAAAAATTTAGTTTGAGAAAAGGAATGGTTGGAAACTATCATGAATATTCGAAGTTTGTTTCGAATTGTACCTATCACACTAGTGTGTTGGTTGAGTTTTTATAGATAGGAATAAGAAGATTGTAAAGTTAAAGGGTATACAGAAAAGTTTAAAAGACAACACATGACTGAGTTGTGCCAACACTTGAAGGACATTCGAAGTTCACAATTTGGTCGAACCTTGGCTAAGCAAATAAATGATTTTGGAAAATTTGATGAATTTTATTGACTTGGTCTAACAGATATATTGATCGTTATTTTGTTAACCTACTTGAATACTAAAGAGTGCTTGTCGATGAAACTAATACCTAACGGTTTATTCGAGCTCCCAAAGAGCTCATATATTGGTAATTGTTGGAAAAATGTGCACACAACCATTAAAGTCTGTGTGCATCTTATTGTGGCGTAAGTCAGTACTGTATGGAAGAAGGACTGATATCAATCAATTAGTGATTACTCGTCGTTTTAGTCGGTTGAAGTAGTATGAGAAAATACCTGCTCTCGATCTGTAGCAAGTCGCACCCGTGTTTGTTAATAAGATAAAAAAAATCGATTTTAGGGAAAGTGATGGATATATAACAATTATAAGAGTCGCAAGTATCTGATTTGGAAGTTGTAGAAAGTATGAGGAAGACGAGAGGTAAATCTATTTGATGAATGATCTGTTACAAAGCTTTATACAGCTTAGAGTTTGGTTCTCAACCAACTACTCTAGGTATAACCTACCTTATCACTACAGCTAGAGTTTAAAACAGATTCTAATTTTAAATTTACAACATGAATTTCAAAATTAAAATTTGATTTGTTCATTATCTCTTACACACCCCCTCAAGATGGTGTGGATGGAGAAGTAACACCAATCTTGGATTGTAGTCGATGAAACTGTTGGCGAGGCAGTGGTTTGGTCAGAAGATCAGCTAGCTGATCATGTGTAGATACATGCTTGACTTGAAGAGTGCCTGTTTGAACCTTGTCTCTTACAAAATGAAAGTCAATTGCAATGTGCTTCATTTTTGGGTGCAAAGCTGGATTTGCCGAAACATAAGTAGCACCTATGTTATCAGAAAAGATAGTGGGTGCATCAGAGATGGATATTTTGAGGTCACCAAGAAGATTTTGAATCCAGGATAGTTCGGCTGAGGCTGCTGCAATATCTTTATACTCTGCTTCAGTGGATGATCTTGCTACTGATTTTTGCTTATTACATTTCCATGAAACTAGATTTCCGTTGAAGTATAAAAGGTAAGCTGAGGTTGACTTACGATCAATTATATCTCCTGCCCAGTCGACATCAGCATAGGCAAGAAGAGAAGGATTTATAACAGCTGTTTTCTTAATCATAAGGCCAGTTGATAGCGTCCCTTTGAGATACCGAAGCACACATTTTAGGGCTTGCCAATGTAAATCAGTTGGTAGATGCATGGACTGTGCTAGCTTATTAACTGCAAATGAGATGTCTGGACGAGTGAGCAGCAAATATTGCAAAGCACCAACAATGCTGCGATATTCTGTTATATCTGCCAAAAGTGTTCCACCATGCAAGATCCGAGAAGCTGAAGATGCCATTGGCGTATGAACTGATTTACACTCAAACATATTTGTGCGTTGTAACAAATCCCTGACATATTTCTGTTGAGACAAGTGTAAACCAGTGGCGGTGAAGCTGGTTTCAATGCCAAGAAAGTAGTTCAAAGGAGCTGGATCCTTAAGAGAAAATTGATTTGACAATGAGCTGATGAATTCACTGATGAAGTCCTTAGAGTTACCAATTATAATTATATCATCCACATAAACAAGAAAGTAAGTGATCACATCCTTGCTAGTGTAGATAAAAAGAGAGGAATCGGACTTGGACTGATTGAAACCAAATTCAATAAGAAAAGAGCTCAATGCATTGTACCATGCCCTTGGTGCTTGCTTCAACCCATAGATAGACTTTTATAATTTGCAAACATAATATGGATGTTCTGCATCGGTGAAACCAGGTGGTTGTTTCATGAATACAGCTTCAGAGAGCTTCCCATGAAGGAACACATTGTTAACATCTAGTTGAGTTAACTGCCAATTAGATTGAATTGCAAGAGAGAGAACAATTCGAATTGTTGTTGGCTTAACCACATGACTAAATGTCTCAGAGAAATCGATACATGGCCTTTGATGAAAGCCCTTTGCAACAAGCCTTGCCTTATACTTGGAGATGCTATTATCTGGATTCCTTTTGATCATATACACCCATTTGCAACCCACAAGATTTTGCTCAGAGGAAGAAGGGACCAGCTGCCAAGTGCCATTCTTAATAAGTGCATTAACCTCCTCATTCATGGTTGCTCGCCAATTCACATCTTTAATTGCTTGAGACACACAGGTTGGCTCAATTTCAGAGATTGAGAGCTTTATTGCCATAAAGAATCTGGGATTCGGCTTGACTATGTTATTCTTCGATCTTGTCATCATAGGATGAGCATTAGCAGCTTGTTCATCTAACAATGAAGGCTGAATTTCAAGTGGTTGATTCGCAACACCTGTGAGAGAAGCATCAAGTGGAACAATAGCTAAAGTTTGATTAGGTGCATTACTTGCAGTGTTGTTGTCTACGGAGGTTGAAGTGGATGGAACAAAGGACTCTGCAGAAGAATTTTTATTAAGTACAACAAGGTCAGGATAAAATAAGAAAGACTTTACAGTAGAGTCAAACTCTTTATTGGAAGAGGACTTGACTTGTTGATAAGGAAACTAATTTTCAACAAATTCAACATGCCTAGAAACAAATAATTTGGAAGACTCAACATCAAAGCAGAGAAAAGCACTTTTGTTATTGGAATAACCAACAAATACACAAGGTTTGGACCGAGGTTGAAACTTGTTGGAATTGAAGGGTCGAAGACATGGATAGCAAAGGCAACCAAATACCTTTAATTTATGATAATTAGGAACCTTTTTAAACAATGCCTGAAAGGGAGATTTAAAATCTAATTTTGGAGTTGGCATTCTATTAATAAGGTAAGCTGCAGTTTGAAAAGCATAATCCCAAAATTCAAGAGGCATGGAAGCATGATGTAATAAGGTTAAGCTAATCTCAACTACATATCTATGGCGCCTTTCAGCTGGTCCATTATGTTGGGAGGTATGAGGTGGAGTCTGCAAGTGAGAAACACCATGAGGCTGCAAAAATTTCTTTAATTTCTCATATTCCCCACCCCCATCAGAATATAGAGTTACTAAATTTGTTGCAAAGAAATTTTCAACAATTGCTTTGAATTTAGGAAAGAGAAAATAAAGATCATACCTGTTTTTCAAGGGAAACAGCCATATATATTTTGTAAAGTGATCAACGAAAATTACATAGTATTTGTGACCATTCAAAGAAGGAACTGGCGCAGGTCCCCAAATATCAGTGTAAACAAGCTCCAAAGGTTTAAAACTACACAATGAAGATACACCAAAGGACAATTTATGGCTCTTATTGCAATGACAAGAATTACAAGATTGAAAATCATTTGAAATCTGTGGAAGAGAAAATTCTTTGATAACTCGATTAAGAATGAACTTTGACGGATGACCTAGACGCTGATGCCAATGCTGAGTGGAGGTACGGACAGCCGTGAAAGCAATTGCCTTTATTGAATTAAAATTTGAAGAAAATTGATAGACATCATCCACGTTCAACCCCTGTGTCAACACTGCCTGCGTCTGCAAATCCTTAACCAAAAACTTAGCATCAAATTCAACCAACACCTTATTTTCCTTACAAAATTTTGATACTGAAACAAGATTCTGAGCAACCTTTGGAACACATAGAACATCATCTAATTTAAAAGAATGATCAGATGAGATTAATTCAGTTTCACCTGTGTGAGTAATTGACAGACCTGTCCCATCGCCTATTTTGATTGCTTCAGCTCCATCATATTCAGAAGAGATAGAGAGATTATTGAGATCAGCCGTGACATGGTGGGAGGCCTCGGAGTCCATACACCATGGTTTTCCTGTAGGAGAGGCAGTAGCAAGATTGGCCATGGGGCGAGAGCTAAAGAAGGAACTTCCTTGTCGGCATTGCTTGGCTGTATGACCTATTTTTTCACAGATTTGACAAATAGGTCTATTTGTGAAAGTTGAGCCAGAGGCCTTACCATTGTTAGCACCATGATAAGATTTGTTGAACTTGTGATTGTTATAGTTGAAGTTTTTGTTGTAGCCACACTTTGCAAAGTTTGCAGTTGGAACTTGGACAAAATAACTCTCTGCTTCTTGCTTGAGAATACTCTCAAAGGAAACGAGCTTATCATGAAGTTCTTCAAGTGAGATTGAAGACTCCCTAGCTCGAATCGCAATGGCAATTTCTTTGAATTCAGGGCCGAGACCATTGAGAATATATAGGATTTGGTCATCTTCATCAATTGTGGTGTCAGTGAGGTGCAACTCATCAACGATTGACTTCATTTTCTGAAAATATTCAGCAACAGATTGGCCATTCCTCTTGGTAGACTGAAGAGAACTCTTAAGATCCATGATCCTGGATCGAGTTTTGTTAGCAAAGAGTTTGAGAAGCCTTTGCCAGGCATCATGAGAGGTTATTGAAGATGCAACATACGGTAGAACTGCCTCAGATGTAGAAGCAATAATGGCGTGAAGGATCAATTTATCCTGCCTTAACTAGAATGTATAATCCGAATTAACAATAGTCCTGCCATCTTTCTGAATTACCTTGGCAGGTGCTGCAGTGGTGCCATCAATGTAACCACCAAGATCAAATCCTTGAAGGAGCGTATCAAATTGTGCACGCCAGGATATAAAATTTTTTTAGGTAAGTTTTAGTGGGAGTTGTGCTGTAGCATTGATCGAAATGGGTAGGTTTGGTGTAGTGCTGCTAGCGGAAGTGTTGCTTGCAGTTGTCATGAGGTTGATTTGGAAGAAAACAGGATCGAATAAGCGTTTGCTTGAGTTTAGGTAGAAAAATCTGATACCATGTAGAAAGTATGAGGAAGACGAGAGGTAAATCTATTTGATGAATGATCTGTTACAAAGCTTTATACAGCTTAGAGTTTGGTTCTCAACCAACTACTCTAGGTATAACCTACCTTATCACTACAGCTAGAGTTTACAACAGATTCTAATTTTAAATTTACAACATGAATTTTTTCAAAAATAAAATTTGATTTGTTCATTATCTCTTACAGAAGTTACGGATATGATTGAAGTTGAGGTTAAGTTGAAGCATGTTGGGTACTTCTACCAAATAAAGGTTTGCGTGTGCTCGACACATTACATCAAAAATCATCCACCGTACAGCTAGGATAACTTCCTTGTAATGTGCCAAATCGCTCTCAGAACCCACTTAATGGTAATATAGTAGGAGCTTGTTGTCCAAGTGTCAAGCCGGGCTTATACTCACTTATCGAAATGGTAAATCATGTAAATTCGGTGGGAGGTTTGAAACAAAATTCAGAGGGTTAAGGTTGTTCAAGTAAATGGAGTTTGCTTAAGGAATTGAAGAATGTGATAGGTAGCTTGGCATGAAACGAGACAACACAATGCAGGTTACAATTACTTCACATATCAATGTGTGAAGACAGAGTACTAGAAGTGGAAACAACTTTAATCGACCTTGAAGTAAAATGGGAGTTTTTTTGAAGAAAGAAGTGTAACATACAAAATTTCTAAGTCTAAAAATATAAGACAAGAAAGATTGGAGCTAAATAATAATTTTATTGACTGATGAATGCAGGTACAATCTTTGGAAATTCTAATAATAAGAAATTGTCCTCTGATTCTTCTCCTTCGCAAAATTATGTTTCAAGATTTGCTTCAAGGGTCGAATAACTTGATCTTGAACTTGATGATAATTTGAGAGTTTGATTTGATTTGATTCAAGGGTCAAATGACTTGATCTTGAATTGATGAGGGAGTTTGATTTGATTCGAGGGTCTTTGATGACTTGATCTCGAATTGATGATAATTTGACTCAAGGGTCGAATGACTTGATCTTGAACGAACACAAATAATCTTCTTCAAGTATGTTTATGAAGATCAAAATAATAATTTCTTTAAAGCGAGCTTCTGTAAATCTTTGATAATCTTCCTTGAATCTTCTTTGAAAGAAGAATCCTCCACATACGTGGATCTTCTTTCAATAATTCCCCAATAACTGGGTCTTCAGTAATTCTCCAGTAATTGAATCTTCTTTGAAAAAAGAATTTTCCACATACGTGGATCTTCTTTCAATAATTCGCCTTGGATCTTCTGGAGACTTTGCTCTTCAGCTCTGCTTCTCTGCTTTCTAAATTGTGTGTGTTGAAAATGACTTGGGAGCTTGGTATTTATAGTGGGGGATGGAGAGTTTCAAGATAACTTAATTTCTCCTTGTTATTTATCTCTAAACAATTAATTTTAATTAGAGATAAATAAGATGACACAACAGTGAATTCTGATTGGTTAATGCTTGAAACCTTGAGATTTGATTGGCCAGATGATGCATTTTATTTACCAATTATTTCAATTTAATTAGAGATAAAAGGTGATGACTCACAACTTAATTTTGATTGGTCAAACCATTAAACATTGAAATTTAATTGGTTAGACCATGTGTCATATTTATCTACCATTTTTCCTTAGAAAATATCCAATAAATTTAAGGATAAATTCTCAAAATAAATTTGTAGAAAATTTCTGATTGGCCGAAATTTCTTGCTCTACAAATGGCCCCTCAAGACTTGTTTACGTACACGATTTGAAGTGTAGAAAGTAGGCAAGTCTTGAACCTTGATATGCTTTCGGTGTTAAATTTTCTTACACCTTTGCATGTTGTACTTTGAGATGATCCTTGGTGATTTTGTTTGCACCTTTGCATGGCTTGAGAAAATATTTGCAAAACACTTTCTCCAAATGTCTTTGCCAATTTTGAGACTTTGAAAGAATTGAACCAAAACTAGGTTCAAAGGACTTTTTTTTTTTTTTGTGACTGAACTTGACAATTTGAATCAAGCTGCCTACGTACCCTCAAATGTGAAGGATCAAGTCATTTACATAGTTCTTTTTTTTTGTGCTCTAAGTTTTGCCTAAGCCATCCTTTGCAGGATTTTCAACTTAGCGAGCCTCTTTTTTTTTTCTTTTTTTTTGGTGTGCAGTTTAGGCTCGTGCTTAGGAGCGAGCATTGCCCCCATTGGCTTGCTTGACATCATCATTTGAAGTTGACTTGGCATGCATTTTCACAGGATCAAAAGATCCAAATTTCATACTTGGAATTGGAATTGCCATGACAAAATTTGATGTTGCTGCTTCATCGTCAAACTCAATCATTCCTTCTTTGTGAAGCTCCATGATTTTGTCTTTGAGAATGAAACACTTTTCCACTGGATGACTGATTAAACGATGAAACTTGCAATAGTTTGGATCATGTACCTTATCAGCTTCTTCAGGCCGTTTCATTTCAGGCAATTGAATGAGATCAAATTTCATAAGTTCTTCCAACATCTTTGGGACATCAGAATCAAGGAATGGATATTCCTTCTCTCGCTTTTCCTTTAAAGAAATTTTGATTTTCTCTTGGGAGGATTTGGATTTCACCTTTTTGGAGTCATTGGCTGTCTTGAAAGGTTTTATGCTTACTGTCATAGACTGCTCGCTTTCAACTTCTTTGGTCACAAATTTGCCCCCTTTGTGTTCTGTTGGTTCTCAAACAGGCGGCTCTTGATTGCCACCAACTGCAATGCTAAGCTCCATATCATGTGCTCGAGTTGCCAATTTTTCAAAAGTTTTTGGGTTAATGCCTTGAAGAATATAGCGTTGGGTCCAATTCATACCTTGGATGCACATATCCAGTGCAGAAGCTTCAGATAATTTTTCTTTGCAATTGAGGCTGAGATTTCTCCATCTATTTATGTAGTCAATCACAGTTTCATCTTTGTATTGGCGTGTACTTGTGAGTTCAATCAAACTGACAATGCGCCGAGTGCTATAGAATCGATTCAATAACTCATGTTCAAGTTGCTCCCAATTGTCAATTGACCCAGGTTCGAGATCTTTATACCAATCAAAAGCATTGCCCTTCAAAAAACGAACAAATTGCTTGACCATTAGGTCTCCATAAGTGCCAGCATTGTTGCATGTTTCCACAAAGTGGGTGGCATGCTATCTTGGGTTTCCTTTGCCATCAAACTGTTGAAACTTTGGCGGTTGATAGTTGTCAGGCATCTTCATGCAATCAATCCTTTGGGAATAAGGCTTTCCATAAGTGTAGGAAAGAGGAGCAATGTTTTCAGCTTGATCTTTGATTGCCTCTTTGATGAGCTCCTTGATTTGATCAGAAGAAAGACTTTGAAGATCTTCTGCAGCAACTTTGGTGGAATTTTTACCAAATTCTTGAACATTTTTATTGTCATCAATTTGTTGGAGAGTTTGACACTTGTCTTTGCCTTTATTTTCAGCAACTTTCTCATTAGAAAGGAAATTTGTTCATCCTTTTCTTTGATGTTGTTGGCTAGTGATTCCACAGCTTTAGCGAGGAATGCAACTTGTTCCTCCAACGAAGCTATCGAATTTTTTTGATGATTTCAATCTTCAGGAAAAGAGATAAGAGGCAAAGATTGTCCCACTGGGTGTGCTAAAATTTGTAACATACAAAATTTCTAAGTCTAAAAATAAGACAAGAAAGATTGGAGCCAAATAATAATTTTATTGATTGATGAATGCAAGTACAATCTTTGGAAATTCTAATAATAAGAAATTGTCCTCTGATTCTTCTCCTTTGCAAAATTCTTCTTCAAGATTTGCTTCAAGGGTCGAATGACTTGATCTTGAACTTGATGATAATTTGAGAGTTTGATTTGATTTGATTCAAGGGTCAAATGACTTGATCTTGAATTGATGAGGGAGTTTGATTTGATTCGAGGGTCTTTGATGACTGGATCTCGAATTTATGATAATTTGACTCAAGGGTCGAATGACTTGATCTTGAACGAACACAAATAATCTTCTTCAAGTATGTTGATGAAGATCAAAATAATAATTTCTTGAAAGCGAGCTTCTGTAAATCTTTGATCATCTTCCTTGAATCTTCTTCCAAAGAAGAATCCTCCACATACGTGGATCTTCTTTCAATAATTCCCCAATAACTGGGTCTTCAGTAATTCTCCAATAATTGAATCTTCTTTGAAAGAAGAATTTTCCACATACGTGGATCTTCTTTCACTAATTCTCCTTGGATCTTCTGGAGACTTTGCTCTTCAGCTCTGCTTTCTAAATTGTGTGTGATGAAAATGACTTGGGGGCTTGGTATTTATAGTGGGGGATGGAGAGTTTCAAGATAACTTAATTTCTCCTTGTTATTTATCTCTAAACAATTAATTTTAATTAGAGATAAATAAGATGACACAACAGTGAATTCTGATTAGTTAATGCTTGAAACCTTGAGATTTGATCGGCCAGATGATACAATTTTTTTACCAATTATCTCAATTTAATTAGAGATAAAAGGTGATGACTCACAACTTGATTTTGATTGGTCAAACCATTAAACATTGAAATTTAATTGGTTAGACCATGTGTCATATTTATCTACCATTTTTCTTTAGAAAATATCCAATAAATTTAATGATAAATTCTCAAAATAAATTTGTAGAAAATTTCTGATTGACCGAAATTTCTTGCTCTACAGGAAGTAAAATGGGAGTTAATTAATAAGTTGTGTGATGTGATAAAGGAATTTTGATGTGTCATGACCAAAGCGTCAGACTAAGATTTTCGAATGACATTTCGTTTCTAAACTAAGATTATTATAACAGAAAAGTTGAAGCTAGTGTTCCATTTCACCTTCGACAGAATGGATGAATTGAAATGACCCTTCGAACCTTAATGGATACCTCGTGAGTGTATGTTATGACCTTCCAAGAATGAAGAATCGAAAATTTGTCTTGCTGGAATTTGTGGCCACTAACGATTATCGAATTGGTGATGGTTTGATTTTGTTTGAAAGTAAGGGATATAAGACTTCGCTGATAATATTTGGACATTAAGTTATGAGGGATAAGGAAAATTTGAACTTGTTAATATTAAAGGTTGATGTATAAAGATTCATACCTAATTCTGTAAAGTTAAAGGTATATCAGCTTAAAATGTTTGAGACTGAGACATGATGATTTAATTGATATGGAAATTTTTGGGAACTTGTTTTTGGAAGTCTTAGATGTGGAAGGGATCTGGGGAACTACTAGTTGACACGTGATTTCTTTAATGTGGTGTTTGGAACTGAAAGCGTTGGAGGTCAAACATTAAGTAATGGTCTATTTTAAGGAGGGTAGTAGTGCCAACATTGATAATAGCTGACGGTAGTCATTGAGGTGTCAACTAAAGAATAAAGCATGGAGTTTCGCGGACGAAACTAATTTTAAAGGGGCTAGAATTGTAATACCGTACAAGTAATTGTGGTGATTAAAATTCAAATTGAGTATTAATAAAAAAAATGAAATGTGAGAAGAATTGAAATATTTATGTTAAGTGAGAGAAAAAAGGATCAAATTAAAGGAAGTAAACTAAAAAGGATTTAATTGAGAAAGTGTGAAAGTATGGGGGGCTAATATGATATTTTACCAAGTTTTAATTTTAAATGGCTATCTTCTTCTTCTTCATTTTTTCCTACGGCCCTCTTAAGGTTTGTCTCTCTTAGCTTTCTCTCTTTCTCTAAAAAGAAACACCCCAAATTGGCCAAGTGATTAACATGAAATTGGAGGATTAGAGAGCCCATGAAAATATAAATCTATTGTTACCTATTTAATGGAAGTTCATGGAGAAAAGTTTTATTTATTGGAGTTCAAAGTATTTTGAGGCTTTCAATTTGGTTCAAAATAGTAAATGGAAAGAACAAATATGGAATTTAGAGGCTTTGGAATGGTTGAAGCTATGGAGGACTGTGGAAGTAATGGAAGAATGAAATAGATATTTGGACGGTTGAGGCGCTGATCGAGACATCGGCTAGACTCACAGTGGATTGACTTTGGGGGTGTACGAGGCCCCTGAACTGTTAGTGGGCTGTCCTCAACAGAGAACCCGTTGAGGAAATGTTTGTTTACTGCTTTTATTAATATGTTTTAAAAATGGTTTTAATAAATTGTTTTGGGTGCATTAATGACTCTTGGTTTTGATTATGACATGGTTAGAAAGCATACGGGGTCCCGTGGACTGGACGCAATCCAGGGAGTACGTATGGCTTGATTTGGTGGTATACTAGCTAGTAGTTGGACTCATTTGGCGGACCATGGTTTGATTTGGATCCACATGGTTTGTCGCTCCAGGCACGACACGCCATTTATATGCACCAGTGTCGCAACGTGCGGGTCCGGGGGGGGGGGGGGTCCAAACCCTACCGCTGAACGACTTAAAAACTACGGGGAAAAACTGCTGAAATCCTATGGGAGTCGCCACTAATCCAATTATTAGGCCTAATGTTACCCGATCCTTGGCGATGGTTACACTAAACCTAATTAGTCTACTGAACAGAGTCTAAAGGGTTTAGGAGTCGGGTACGCGTTGGAAAGGATTAGCACCCCCACGACGCCCGTCAAAAGACGGCACTGACTAGTCTAGACTTAATTATGGATTTCTATTGTTGGTTGCTACTATTCTTGAATATTTTCATGCCTTTAAACTATTTTTTTTCTTTATTTTTTATTAAAATTGTCTTTTCTTTTTTATTTATTTTCCTTGTTTGAATATCCCTCTTTACCCTTTTCTTACTCTACTTTTATTTTTAAAAGATTACTGAGTACCAATTATTTTCTTTCAACTTAAATTACTAAATACCATTTCTACTCACTTTTTACTGAATTACTGATTACTATTACTATTTTACTGATTATTCTTTATTTTGTACTGATTACTAGTTACCATTTTATTCTTTACCGATTGCCATTACCTTTTACTGATTAACATTTTACTCTTTACCATTTTTTCTTTACTGATTATTCTTTATTTTTTACCATTCTTCTTTACTGATTACTCTTTACTTTTTACCATTTTTCTTTACTGACTTCTCTTCACTCTTTACTGTTTTCTTTGCTGATTACTCTTTTCTTTACTCTTTACCATTTTTCTTTACTGATTACTCTTTACTTTACTCTTTTCTCTTTACCATTTTACCTTTTACTGATTACTCTTCACTTTTTACCATTTTACTTTTTACTGATTACTCTTTACTTTTTACCATTTTACTCTTTACTAATTACTCTTTTACTCTTTACCATTTTTTCTTTACTAATTACTCTTTATTTTCTACCATTTTACTTTTACTGATTACTCTTTTAGTCTTACTGATTACCTTTTACTCTTACTGATTACCTTTTTACTTTTTACTGATTACTATTTTACTTTTTACTAATTACCATTGCTTCTTACTGATCATTATCACTTTTTACTGATTACTCTTTTACTTTTTACTGATTACCATTTTACTTTTTCCTAATTACCATTTTACCCTTTACTGATTACCTTTTACTTTTTACTATTTTACCTTTTTGCTCTTACTATTACTCTTTCTTTATCATTTTTGTCTTTACTAATTACTCTTTATTTCACTCTTTACTCTTTACCATTTTTCTTTGTTGAATTCTCTTTTACTCATTATCATTTCTCTTTACTGATTACTTTTTACTCTTTACCATTTTTTCTTTACTGATTACTCTTTACTCTTTACTGATTACCATTATTTTTTACCATTTTACTCTTTACTGATTGCCTTTTCACATTTTACTGATTAACATTTGACTTCTTACTAATTTCAATTACTCTTTGTTGATTATTATTGCTCTTTTCTTACTCTTTTTACTGGATATTGTTTCCTATTCTTTTTACTGATGACTCTTTTCTTACTCTTTTTACTGATGACTCTTTTCTTACTCTTTTTACTGAATATTGTTTCTTACTCTTTTTACTAATTATCGATTACTAGTTTATTTATTGAATTGAACTACCGATACCCTTGTACTTCTCGGACTGACCCTATTTCCTTTCTTTTCCCTTTTTTAGACTTTTCTTCAATAATTCTTAATTTATTGATACGACTCTTTAATGCATGGATGACATGATGCATGAAGTTCCAATTTGAGATTCATTACCCATTCTTTATACGAGGAAGCGCTTCCGACACCGCCCAATAAATGGTAAATGCCTTCTGGAAATTTCTAAGCCTCCGGGAGAAGGCGAGCAAACTCAGACACGCATGAATGAGCCGCCCGCCTTTCCCATCACGGGATCATTTTATTGTAAAGCTACATGACAAATTATATTTTGCAACAATTAATAAAGATTTAAACGTGAATGCAAATGATCTAAATTTAATTTCTAATTACCAAGTTATAATAATTCTAATTTCTAGTTACCAACTTAGTTAACAAATTGAATTAAGGCTAAACCCAACATATAAATTGGCCCAATAGCAAACCAAAATCATAAAGCAAAAAAGAAATAAAGTCAAGTCCAAATACATATATTGAAATAACTTACAAGCCCAAGTCAAGAAGAGTTACCAAATTGAAGTGGGTTCATACGGGTTAGGCCAGGTTTTCGGGTCAGGTCCCTTTAAAATTTTCCCTTTTATTCTTTTTCTTTTCTTCTTCTATTTTCCTCCTCCTTCTTCCTAAGCTTACCTGAATCATAGCCCTCCCTAAACCAGCGCCGCCACCACCGTAACATCACCACCGTCGCTCCAGACCAAGACCTCAACTTCGAAAAAAAATATGAAAGACACCTCCTTTCTCCTTCTTCCCTAATCCAAGCCTAAACTTCGAAGCCTTAAACCTAAACCGCCTAAAATCCTCGTGTTCAACAATCAAACTGGAAGAACAAGATCTATTGACAGACCCATGAAGACTCAACTTCGAAGCCTCTACCCAACCTGAAAACGGAAACCTACGGCTCAAAACTAACAAGCTCTTGAAATCTTAGCAAAAAGGTAAGCTTTTTTGAAGAAAAAATGCCAGCAGAGAGCTTCGGGGTTCCTTTTTTTTAAAAACTTGGGAAAGACCCAAGACAGGTAAGCCTCTTACAAGCTTATTACTTCTGTATTTTTTTTTCTTTTTAAAGATCGATGAACCCTAAAAAACTTAGAAATATTGCCTCCTCTTTTTTTTACTCTAAAACCCATTCAAAAACCCTATTATTCTCCTCTTCTTATTCTCCCTGCCTCCTCTAAACTATCCCCCCTTAAAAACCCTACTGCCTCCTCTTCTTATCCTCATTCACTCCCGAAATGAGGAGGAAGTTTCCTCCCTCTTTTGTTTTCCCATTTCTAACCTTTTTGTTTTCTTCTGCAGGTGCTTATTTCACCCCATTAAGCTGAAGACCCTTTTCGGGTAATGGTGGAATTGCCCCTGTTTTGTCCGTTTGTGAATTGTGTGCTAGCACATAGGGGTGTAAGTGATACAGTACAGTTTGCGAACTACTCGGGCTCGACTCGAGAAAAATTCGAGTTCGGCTCGGAAAATTCGAGCCGAGCTCAAGCTCGAGCTACTCAAATAGTCAAGCAAGTCGAGCTCGAGTAACTTAATACTCGGCTCGTAGGCTCGTCGAGCCTAATCGAGCCCATATAATATAATAGGTATTTATAGTCAATTACTAAAATAGCCTTAGAAACAAAGATTATATAGGTTTTTACATCAGGGATAATTTTGTCTTTCTATAAAATTAGTCTTAAAACCTAATTCCAACCTTTCTTTCTCTTCCCCGCAATGCCGCCCGTCGCCCCTTCCCCCTTCTTCATCTTCTTCAGTTCAATATCCAAAGTCCAAACGCCATTCTTATTTTTTTTTCCTTCTTGGATTTTTCTGTGTTTTGTCCTCTGTCTCACCTCTTCTCAAACTCATAATATATCCCAATTTTTTCATTGCTGAAACTTTTTGCTTCTACAACTAATTCTTCAACAACAAGGAAGAAATTAAAAAAAAAATGTTCTTCATGTCTGTTACACACAAGGCCTACACCATTTGAATTTCATCATTACATATATTTTACTTTCTATAATGAAGAGTTAACCATAAATATCAACAGAAAAAATTTTCTATTTTCTCCTCAATCTCAATTTCTTCTCTCTGGTTCACTTGAACCTTTCTTTTCTTGTTTGGACGCTGTCAATATCCCCTACCTTTTTTGTTTCCTATTTCCTGTTAT
Organism: Corchorus capsularis; assembly: GCA_001974805.1. Classification (NCBI taxonomy): domain Eukaryota; kingdom Viridiplantae; phylum Streptophyta; class Magnoliopsida; order Malvales; family Malvaceae; genus Corchorus; species Corchorus capsularis. The sequence continues at coordinate 62,273 of AWWV01013776.1, read as the reverse complement.
ATCTATCCTTGCAAATTGCTCATCTTTTTGGTCCATTCCAAATCCCAAAATCAGGAAAATTCTTGTGTTGCATCTTATATTCACAATAAAATCTCATTCTTAACTGTATTTTATTTTTCTTGGAAAATTTGCTTTTTCTTTATGAGTTCCTTTTCTTATAGAATCTGGATTTGTTTTTTGGATTTTTTTGTTGAGCTTTAGTCGAACAGTTCGTATAGGCTCGAGCTCGGTTTTGAGTCGAGCTCGAGCCTCCAAAACGAGGCTCGGTCGAACTCGAGCCGAGCTTCGAGCCTTGAATTTTGTTGTCGAGCCGAGCTTGAGCTGAGCACTGTTCGGCTCGGCTCGGCTCGGCTCGATTACACCCCTACTAGCACAGGTGAAGTTTCCTTCCCATTTCCCTTATTTTGTCTGTTTTTTATCAACTTCAATTGCAGCTTCAGTCCCTAATATCTCTCTCTTGCAGGTGGCATGATGGGCCAATGGAGCAAGGACTTAATCAACCAAGTCAATAAGAGCTCAACACAAGTGCAGGTAAAATCGAACTTCCTTTTGTTACTTTAATAGGTGATGTTATTGCAAGGTTTCTGGTGTTGCTTGCTCTTGCTTAAATTAATTCAAATGGCCGGATTTGATGTTAATTACTTCCAATGACCATGCCAATTATAAAGTGCCACGTCGGTAAGGTTTCTCATCTTGACCTTTTGACTTTCTGGTGATTGAGTTGATGTCTTGAAATTGCTCTCTATTGGCGCATTTTTTGGTATTACTGCCTTGCATATGACTGCCCCCAAACCCAATGTGAAATGTGTTGCTGCGTATCCTTTTTGCTTCAATTGAATCCTGCTCAAAGGGATTTGTAATTGGTCTTTCCCTACATTGCACATGCTCTGCTTCTATGCCTTTGTTACCTTTGATTTGGATTGCTTTGACTTCTTATCTTGCTGACTTAATCAACTCATGAATACGCCAAGATACTGCTGCAATAATCTTAAAGTGCAATCTAGTGTTATTCTAAACCATATGCAAATGCTTGGATGAATGTAGGCTAGAAAAATGTGATGAAGTGCATGTGAATGCCCTCTTTCCTTGCTTCTTTCTGGGATGGTGCTGCATATTTACTACCACAATGAATTGATGGCCATTTTGCTCATGAATCATTACCTAAACTGTTTGCTATCTAAACTAAGCAGGTATGTTGAAATGCCTGTGCATATGCTGGAATGTCTAAGCCTAATTCCCTACATCCTTCTTGCGTTCCTTTCTCTCCTTTATTGCTCTGTTATATTGCAAACTGAAGTTGTAAAAATGCTCAAGTCCCTCTGCCATTTGCAAAATAAACACTTGTCTTGATTTTGAGATTTTCCTGTTGTTGAGGTTCTTTTTGCAGCTGCCTTCAAAAAATCATAACTCTTTCATTTGAACTCCAATTGTTGTGTTCTTGCAGGCTGCATAAAGCTTGGAGAGCACTATTCGACCTTTGTGAAGACCATTTTGGCAATTGGGGTCACTTTAGGGACCAATTTTCCAATCTCCCCGGACTGCAATATTCTGTCCAGGATTTCTGCGATTTTGGAGGGCTGTATTGTGGGGTCCATATCTCCTCCATCCCAAATCCGAATCCTGTCGTTCTTGTGCTCAAACTGAATCCCCAAGAGTCCTCTACGACTTTCGTTCACGAAGTTTTTCGGTTCGAACTCTCGAAGGTAATCAAATTTGCACTTTTCCGGGACTGCGCTGTTGAGAGTTTACTTGTATCTTATTGTCTAATTGAGCTCCTTGATTTTGGCTTCAGGAAAACTTGTATATAGACTGAAATTGAGGTAGCGACGACATGGAAGTAGAAGTGCCTTAGCCCATGTGTAATTCGAGCATTCCCTTTCATTTTTCCATTTTCCAATGTAATTAATTATTGTAAGGGAACAAATATCCTTTTGCCTTTGCTTATTAAAAGAAGTGTAAAATGTATGCATGATATGAAGGTAAAAAAAATGTTTATGCAAACTGCTATGTAATCGATTTGGACTTCCAAATATCTCTTAATCACTGTACTCAAACAAAAATGGCCAAATTCCTTATGCAAAGCAACACCGTCATGCTCAAATTATCCAAAAAAATGCAAAATGTAAGAAGATCCTTTTCTCTTTTCTACAATTATCAAGGTTAGCTTTTAGTAAATTGTAAACCTTATTTAGACAACAAAATCAATTATACTAAGCAGGCCAAAATGAAATAACTAAGCACCAATGCAAACTAGAGAGGATTTGGACCAATTGTTTAATTCTCTTTTATTATACCATGCAAAATATGATATGCAAATATGGCATGCTGAATGCTAATGCAAGCTAAAATGAAATGCTAAACACTTAATGCAAGTTGATTTATATATGCAATGCTAAAATGAACATGCTAGTTAGTAATCGACCAACATTGACCAAAATGCCCTTTAGTGAACCTAATGTAAATTAAGAGGTATTCTATACTAATTAAAAGGATATGAATTAAAAATGGGTGTCTACAACTGGTTCGGCGTTTGCATGGGGGAGCTAAACTGGGTGTGCTGCGGCCACCACGCAGTACTGAACCCAGGCCAACGTCAGGGGGACGGGCTTGTTTTGGGAAAAATAAGAAAATCATAATTTTTACTAGTATTATTTGATTATGACAAAAATACCCCTGACGGTTCCAGAGGTTGACTAAGGCCAATGTCACTCTGGATAGGTTTTTATTGGCAGCCCATGTTTTATAAAATGATAATGATTTTGTATAATCGTTTTGATTGATGATATTGTTTTAATAATTATTGGTTTCCTAACTGTTTTGGTTATGAGTGCACCCCACCCTCTCGGGTCCTCTTTTGAGGGTGGCTCACTCATGGGGTATATTCGTGTACTCACCCCTCAAACTCTTGTTGTGTTTTCAGAGTAGTTAGGACTCAGCACATTCTTTGACGGTCGAGTCGGTGGCGTAGGCTGTTATCACTGCTCTTAGAGGTACTTCTCACGACATGATGGGTCCCACTAGCAGTTGTCTTGGTTTCTTATTATCTTTCGCTCCTCGTTTTCATGTTACATTTCAGTTTGTTGTTTTCTCTATTGATACTTGATTTGGATTTTAAATGCTGGAGCGTTTTACTATTACTCTCGGTTTTAATCATTCCGCTTTTACTCTGATTTGGAAACTTTTGTATTTTAAAGTTTATACTCTCTTTGTGTCTTGTTGTTTTAATCTGTTATCGATGCTTCGTGGAGTCTTGGAGCGCGTGACCGACTGGCAAGTGTTTCGAGATAGCACAGCGGTTATCCGTGCCTGACTACCAAGTCGAGGCGTGACAATAATAACTGATATTATCTATTTGAAATTTTTCACATCTAAAACCTTGACATGACATTGCAAAATAAATCATTGCGCAGCGCAAGCGCGGGGAAAAATCTAGTTTCAAGTAAAAGTGGCAAAACTTTAAAGAAAACCATTTTTGGCATGAAAACAAATATACTAATATAAAGTCTTATATTGCATTTGTTAGGTATATAGCAATAATGTCACATTAATCTCTCTTATTGTAAATATCCCCTTTTCGCAACTGCCACTAATGGATCACAAGTTGACTGCAATATATATGAATTAATTATTTGTGTTAAATTTAGAGATGTGAGATAACTTTTATAATCCTATTAACAAAAAAAAAAGAAAAAAAGAAGAAGAAGTAGCTCGTCACATTAGCCTGTTCAAGGGTCAGGTTAACTGCCCAATCCCGTAAGTCCGTCCGATATATTAAAGGGCTTGGACAAGAATTTTAAGCCCGTTGGATGAGTTTGGACAAAAGTTTGAAACTCGTTTTATAAATGGACCGGGCTTGGCCAACAATATTGACATTAATATTAAAGTTACATGAACAGGTCTACTCCACGTTGACATATATTCATATATGTGTGTGTGTGTGTGTGTATATATATATACACTATGTATAAAAGTATGAGTTTTGTAAAAGTTTTGAATTGTCCATTATACCCTTATTTTTAAAACATATTTCTTAAATGTCATTACTTAACTATTGTAGTTTTATTCTACTAAAAACACTATTTTTATTTAATTAAATCTAATATATCTTTATAATTACTTTATTTTTACCATTTTACTATTTTTCAATAAAAATTTGGATATATTAAAATTTTTTAATATACAGTTTTATTCTATTAAAAATTTTATTTTCATTTAATTAAATTCAATATTTTATAATTATTTTATTTTTACCATTTTAATTTAAAAAGTTATTGTGATTGACATCTTTATATTGATAGTTTAATTTATTAGGATTAAAATTTATTATTTCTCTAACGTGCAATTATTTTATTTGATTTATAATTAATTTTTTACTTGATAAATGTAACTCTTGTTGTGGTTTAAATTTCTTGTTTTACTTTGTTAATGGTTTTCTTTTGTGTGTGATATTTTCTTTTGTTACTTTGATAGTAAAACCCAACGTATATACAAATAGGCTGGTCGGGTTAGATTTGGGTTAGGTCAGTTTTGGGTTAAGGAAATTTTGGGTTATAAGGGTTTGGTTAATTTTCGGTTTCAATTTGGGTTGGGTTCGGATCGCTCAAATGTTGGGTCCGTTGGGTTTGGGTCAATTTTGGTTCGTGTCTTTTTCGGCTTCGGGTCATATGGTTCGTATAATTTCGGGTTTGAGCCACCGATTCTCAGGTTCAGGTCTTTTTGAATTCGGGTCATTTAATAAATGTAATTAATCCCGATTTCGGTAATTTCGATTAATCTCACAGGTTGATCGGGTTCGTGTCATTAAGGATTTGGGATTAGGTCATTTCGGTTTCAGATTGAGCGGATTTTTTGGTCGAATCGGGTTGGATCAGGTTTGGTTTCAGGCGGTCGAGTCGAATACCCGCACTTGGATGAATTTGCCAGCTCTAATAATAGACTTCTTTAGGAAAAAAATTAGTGTATACTTTTTTTTTTGAATAAAAATTAGTAGTATATATACTTAAGATTTCAATCTTAATTTAATTTAAAACAGATTGGATCACGTGCAACGCCACGTGAAAGTGAGAACTAGTATATATATGCTTATGAATCTAGTGAAGAATTATAACTTTTTTCTCTTTCTTTTTTTTTCTTTTGAATTTTTAGATTACAAGATAGGATTATGAGAAGAAAAATAAATAAATAAGTAATAAATAAGATGAAAACAAAAATAGGCTATTTTACATTAATATGGTAAAATAATGTGCTTATGAATCTAGTGAAGAATTATACTTTTTTTTATATTACAAAATAGGATTTACAAGAAGCAAAATATATTTAAAAATATGATTATTACTTTGTAAAATATTCATATTTTTTTCATAAACTATTACTTTATTTAAATATTCATATTTTTTTGTACTTGTGTTTACGCTGCAAGCAATTTTTTAAAACTTTTATTTGGGTTTACATGTGATTAGACCTGTTGAATCTGGAATTACTAATAAGCCTGTTATAACTCTTATACGCATATGAGAAAAAGACAAAAATAGGGTAGTTATCCCTATTCTCAAAAAAAAAGTATAAGTTGAGACTTTTAGTAATTTTGTGGGGTACACAAATAATATATAATATATAAAAAAATATAAAATATATATAGTAAGTATATAATAATAATAATTATTACTCCCTCCGATCCATTTTAAGTGTCACAAATCAAGTTTTGGTTTATTTCGTAATAAGTGTCACACTTATAAAACCATGGCAATTTGGAGTATTTTTACCATATATACCCCTAATTAATGGGAGTTAGGGAGAGAGAAGATAAATGTAATTAATAAAAAGGTTGGGGTGTTTAGGTCATTTAAAATATTTTTTTTACTAAATTTAATGTGAGTTAATTATTGTCTTAATATGTGTGATATTCCTAATGTGACACTTATTCTGGATCGGAGAGAGTAATAAACATGATGATGATGATGATAATATATAGTAATAATGATAATGATGATGATATATAGCAACAATGATAACAATAATAATAACAATCTAGTGATGCAAAAAAAAATAATAACAATCCAGTGAAGAATTATAAGAAGAAAAAATAATAAATAAACAAGTAAATAATAATCATATTTTTTTTTGGACATCAATTTACACGTGAATAGACCTGCTGAATCTAGACTTAAAGATAGCATGTTACAACTGTTATACACATATGAGAATAGACAGAAATACATTAGTTATTCGATCCTCATCAAAAGTTAATTGGAGTCTTTAGTAAATTTGCTTTGTATTGAAATATATAATAATAATAATAATAATAATAATAATAATAATAATAAAAGTAGCAAAAAAATAATTAAAAATTGCAATTAAAAGATAAAGGAAAATTCTTAAAAGAATATGATTATATTATTTGAATTTAGGGATGCAAATGAATAGAACGTTCAATGGAAAACTCGTTTTCGAGCTTAGTTAAAACTCATTTATATGTTTTAAATTAAACTAGTAAATTGTTCATTAACATTTTTTTTTGTTTTATAAGCAATTTCTTGCATTCATGAACAAGTTCAATTATTGTTCATTTAGGGTTTCTCAACATGTTTATTAATAAGGTGAGTTTCAAAAACTTCAAGCATTCTAATTTTCAAACGAGCTCAACTTGAATGAATGTTAAATTTTCTAAATGAAAACTAGCCGGGCTCGAATAATTTTTCTGTTCATGAACAAAACAAGATCATGTTCAACCTCGACTCGGTTGCAGCCCTAGGCATGGCCCTGAAACAAGAACTAAGAAAGTCAAAGTTTGTGCATTGGAATTAAATCTATATACTAATATAATAACAAATTCAATTAATAAAAGTAAATTATGCTAGTACAATATAGTAGTAGTATTGAATAACAAAATTTTTACACATACCACATGAACTCTATAATATCAATTAAATTAAAATGACCATGCAACTTGATATGCTAGTGCATTATTATCTATCTAACCCACTCATATATAGCTACCTAATGTTGCCCCTTTGGCACGTCAAATTGAAAAAAATTTAAATATAAAAAACAAAATTTAATCATTTTCCCTCCTATAAAAACCAATAGACAAATTTAACCATTTCCATCAACAATACTTTTTCACAACATTTATCAACAATAGCATTCCATATAAACTATTTTTTTTTAGAATAAACGTCATGGCTTCAACATCACCAAAGATAGTTTTACTTTTTTCCCTTAACCTTCTCTTCTTCACTTTAGTGAGTTCTGACATGGAGCAACCACCTCCCTCTCGCCGGCCCCCTCCCATTCGCCGTCCCCCGCCGCCACCTCCTCCATCACCAATAACAACCCCTCCACCACCACCACCACCTCCAACTCCCCCTCCAACTCCACCATCACCAATAACAACCCCTCCACCTCCACCTCCAACTTCACCATCACCAATAACAACCCTTCCACCTCCCCCCCCCCCCCCCACCCACAACCTTCCCTCCCCCTCCCCCTCCACCATCACCAATAAAAACCCCTCCACCTCTCCCACCAACCACAACCACCCCTCCCCCTCCACCTCCTCCTATAGTGATAGCCCCTTCCCAATCCCCTACAACCAGAGTCCCTTCACCTTCCCCTATAAACACTCCTCCTTTTACACCTCCCCATATCCCCACAGTTCCTACTCCTTCACCTGAAAGTAGAACAACTCCTTTATCCCCACCTTCCCCGAACACTACAACTCTTTCCCCAACGCCACAAACAATGACAACCCCTCCCCCAACTGCGACAGCTCTTTCCCCTACCCCTGAAACCATAGCCACATCTCCATCTACACCAACTATCACCCCTCCCCCGACAACCACAACCTATACTCCTTCCCCTGAAATCATAACCACGCCTCCCCTTCCACCTCCACCTACTGCCACGACACCTTTCCCAACCCCTCAAAACATGGCCAACCCTCCCCTCCCACCCACCCCTGCAATTACTACCCCTTCACCTACACCTAAAATAAAACTCACACCTCCTTCAATAGCCATGGCCCCTTCCCCTTCCTCTATAAACACAGCCAACTCTCCCCTTATACCTTCATCTATAAACACAACCCCTACTCCTTCACATGATACCATAATAACCCCTTCCTTTCCACTTCCACCGACTGCAACAGCTCCTTCCCCAACCCCAAAAATAATGAACACCCCTCCCCTGCCACCTTCCCCAACAGTGATAGCTCCTTCCCCTACTCCTGAAACCATGGCCACACCTCCCCCGACTACCGCAACCCTAACTCCTTCCCCTACAAATGCAGGTCTTTCACCTACACCTGAAACCACAGTTACACCTCCCCCTATAGCTATAACCCCTTCCCCTTCCCTTATAGATACAACCACCCCTCCCCCAACAGCCATAACCCCTACTCCTTCACCTGAATCCATAATGACCCCTTCATTTCCACCTCCACCAACAACCACAGCTCCTTCCCCTACCCCACAAACCATGGCCACCCCTCCCTTTGCTCCTTCCCCAATAACGACTTCTCCTTCCCCTACTCCTGAAACCATGGCCACACCCACCCCTAAAATTACTGTCCCATCACCTACACCTAAAACCACTGTTACACCTTCTCCGATAGTTATAGCCCCTTCCCCTATAGACATAGCCACCCCTCCCCCAATAGCCATAACCCATGCTCCTTCACCTGAAACAATAATGACGCCTTCATTTCCAACTCCACCGACTATCACAACTCCTTCCCTAGCCCCACAAACTATGGCCACCCCTCCCCTGCCTCCTACGCCAACAGCGACAGCTCCTTCCCCTACAATTACAACCCCTTCCCCTACTCCTACACCTGAAACAACAGTTACACCTCCGCCTATAGCCACAACCCCTACTCCTTCACCTGAGATCATAATTACCCCTTCCTTTCCACCTCTATCGACTGTCACACCTCCTTCCCCAACCCCACAAACCATGGCCACCCCTCCCCTTGCACCTTCCCCAACGACTGCTCCTTCCCGTACACCTGAAACCATGGTCACCCCTCCTCCTACTACCACCTCCCCTACTCCTTCCCCTGAAATCTTAACCACCCCTCCCATCCCACCTCCCTCTACCGCCACAACCCCTTCCCCACATCCTCAAACCAAGACTACCCCTCCTCTTCCACCTCCCCCTACAACTATAACCCCTTCCCCTATCCCTGAACCTAAAGCCACACCACCTTCCTCACCTCCTGATGCCATAATAACACCTCCCCCTATGGCCACAACCTTTTCCCCTCCACCTCCCCCTAACCCTGAAACCACACCACCTTCCTCACCTCCTGATGCCACAACCACACCTCCCCCTATGGTCACAACCTTTTCCCCTCCACCTCCCCCTAACCCTGAAACCACAACAACCCCTCCCCCTCCCCCTTCGCCTACAACTACAACCACCCCTCCCCCTCCACATTCACCTATAGGCAATACCACCCCTCCCCCTCCTCCAGCGATAATAGCAACTCCTCCCCCTCCCACTCTTCCAGCCACCTGCCCCAAAGGAAGTATTAATATACTTTTTTGTCTCAATATATTGAACGTAGTGAATTTCAGTATAAACCCAACGAGCCAATGTTGTGCCCAAACTTTTGGACTAGTTGATGTTCAAGCAGCTGTTTGCTATTGCAATGCGCTGAAACGTCTTCCTGCCCTTCGTTTAATTCAATATAGTTTGGAGTTGATTCTTACTGGTTGTCATAGGGACCGCAACGCCTACACCTGCCAATAATTTAAACCCTTTAGCTAAGTTAATCACATCTTCCCTTTAATTTTGCTTTCAATATACACTTTGTGTATGATCGATAATAATAATATAATAATATAATAATATAATAATATATCCTAGATGTTACAATCTTCTTTGTAATGAAGTAATGAAATATATAATTAATAAACTCATTGTACGTTTCCCTTTTCACTAATATAAACAATAATAAAGTAATGGGTTTGAATCCAAAATTAGACCAAGACGCATACTTCTTTTAAAAGTTTAGGGTATAGCTCAAGATGGAATTCAACTTTAGCTAGCAAATCTCTTTCTCTTATGTGTATAGCTCTTCAATGTATCAATTACCAAAGAAACAAACAAAAAAAAGATGGCTTTTATACTAAGTGTGTTTCCTTTCTTTAATTTACATTCAATCTTTTTTCTTGGTTTATAAGGTACCTAAGTTTGATATTGGTTTTTAGTTCCAAGCTGACACTGCCTTAATTTCAACAATGGCACATCCAAATGCTTAATGATGAATTTCTATCTTCTTGGCGAGAGATTGAGAGGAGTTCCCCTCACTTCTATCTTCAACAAGCAAATACCTAGCCGCGCTTCGCTGCAGCAACATCTTTTATCATTTGTACACATGACATTTTTCACACTCACAAATTTAAAGACTAATAGAAAAGTATTACAAATCATTTACATATAGTATTAATGAGTTAAAATAATAAAAATTAAAAGTTAAAAAAATGGAATTAAAGGAATAAATTGTATAAAATAAAAAATTCAAGGTTGAAATTGCATAAAGTATAAATCTTTGAGGACCTTAATGTACAATAGATTAAGTTAAAGGGCCAATAAGAAATAACGAAAGGACTTAAAAGCATATGTTGGTCCACTTAGATGTGCTAGAGGGGGGTGAATAGTACTTTATCGAAATTTTGAGTTCTCTGAAAAAGCGTTAAATACACTAGTTCAGAGGCGAGTAAAGTCACTAATGCAAAGCAGAGAAATAAATATTAAGTAAAAAAGCAAGTGAAAGTATAAAGGCTAAATATAAAGACGTTAACAGCTGAATAGTGGAAAATCAAAGAGAGTAAGAGAGGATAAAACTGCAACGATAAAGGAAATGATAGAAGAATGGAGACACGTCGATTTATAGAGGTTCGGCCTTTCACACCTACGTCTTCTACCTTGGATACCCCACCAAGGATTTTAAAATCCACTAATCAGTGAAGTTAATCTGGTCTTCACAACACCTTTTTACAATCCCAAAGCTTCAAACCCAAAGCTTTGACACCGAGTGCAAACCCACACTCAAAACAATCTCAAGTGCACAACCCGCACTTGAATCAACACAAGTGCACAACCTGCACTTGATACACCAAGAAATCAAAACAGAAAGTGTAGAAAATGATCCTTGAAGATCTGAATACACAAGAAAAGTACTAATAGTCTAAAGATATGAACTTTAAGAACAAAGACTGAAATCCAAGCAACAAAAAATAAATCAGAGAGATTAATAAGCTTTGACTACTTAGAATTTGAAATTCTGGAGTGTGTGAGCTAATAGACTTTCAAAAATGCTCTTTAACCTTTTCACAACGGTTAGAAATGAGTTTAAATAGCGCAGGTAGCAAACTAGCCGTTTTAGTTTGAAATTCAAACATTTTTCCCGTTACTTTGTCGTTTTGTCGCGCTAGGCTGTTGACAGCTTCAGCGCGTCCGTACAGCGTTGACGTCTTTAGCACGTCCGTACTGTTTGTCGTCTAGCTGCTAGTCGCTTTAATCTCCAGATCATTAATCACACTAATGTCTTCCAGTCTTCTTACAACTTCAAAACTATGACTTGACTTTTCCTTTCGTCATGTGCTCTGACTTAATCATACTTCTTCAAATACATGCTTTGCCTTCTGAAATTGATGCCTTTAGATTCCTAATGACCTTCTCTTGAAATGTTACATTGTTCAAGCGCTCAAGGCTTCATGGCATTCTCATACTTTAGCGTCATTGATGAAGCTTTCTTTAAATCTTCAATCTTCAAGTTTTACTTGACTTGAACTTACTTCATATGTTCTGCCTTCATGAGGGTTTTCATGTAAATTTTTATAAGCTTGTCTAGACACCTTGGAATTCTTTGAACATTCAAGTAAGAATATTCACGATGCTAATTGTCTTGTGCCATCTCACTGTGATAGTCTCATTAATTATCTTCTAGTGCTAGATACAACTTTTCTCAATTAAAGACTTCACTGCACACTAGGTAGACACATTAACTAACACGTTTGAATTTATTTTGTTATCATAAAAAACAATAGGGTTCAACAGCATAAAGTTGAAATATCCAAGAATAGAGTGCCATTTCATATTAATTTGTGTAGTGAGTTAATCACTCCTATAAAGAGAAATATATACAAAGGGTTGCAGAATTTGAGTAAGATACCTGAACCAGTGTGGCATAACCATCAGCCACATCAGCAACACGTTTTTAGCCTCCGTTTTCACACTCGTCGGAAGGATCTTGCTCTTCCTTCGGTGACATTGGATCTTTTAGAGAACCATTGGAACCCTAGAATAGGATAGTATAAAATTTATTTCTCTCTTTCTTATTATTATTTATTGTGAGCATGCATAACACTCACCGCTGGATAATAGATTTTGATAGTAGCAATGTTTTCAAGATCCTCCACAGGAACCGCTTTATAGTGAGACTCGGAACCATAAGGAATTAGAAACTCTTCATCCACATACTCTGCAGGCCACGTTTAATTCAATTTCGATTCCTAGATAATGTAAATATACATAAAATAAAATCAATGAAGAGAGAGCTAACCTTGACCATATGTGGAATCAAAGAAAAGGAGATTATCTTTGCAAAGATCGAGTTTCTTGCTTTTCGCGATTCTGGATCCTAAATCGCGGACTGAAATCGAAGTCGAAGGTCCAATGCCGTCAGACTCAGAATCACGCAAGCTCCTGAATTTTATGCGGACCGACATGGCTGATTAATCAAAGACGAAACTAGTTTGTGACCCGTGCAATTGCACGTATTAGCATATTTGGTAGTAACATTGATTGATGTTTTAAATATACGAATTTATTGAAATGTATATAAGAAAAATAATCGTGCGAATACGAAATATTTAATTAAATTCTAAACCATTATTCATATTATAGAAGTATCTTTGTTTAGTTAAACTCACCAATTAAAAAGGAATTTTTAACTATCTTTGGATTTTTTTTTTTTTGGTAAAATTTGTCTTTGGATTGTTTTTTGGTAAAAAATTGTCTTTGGATTGATAACTTTGTTTAGTTAGCTTTGTGTAGACACCCTCTTTTTGTTTATATCCTTTAAGAAGACTTGATTTTTCTAAATTTCACACTGGGGGCATTTTGGTCATTTTCACACCAGGAGCAATTTGGTCATTTTCGCATCGGAGGCATTTTGGTCATTTGAGCACACCCTTTAGATTAAATGGGCATTGATACCTAAATGCTAAATATGTACATTTGGCCTAATTGATTGTGTTGCATGGATAATGTTCTTGATTGCAAATAACGTCCATTGGATTAATAATGGAAAAAGGGAAAAGACCTTTTTTAATTTGCAATTTCTTTAAGATGGCTTTAGGGAGCACTTTGCATAATAATTTTGATCATTGGCTTACGCAGGACAACTTAGCCACTTTGTTTTAGTTACCCTTTTACATTTAGGAGAAAACTGCATTTGGGAGAAAATTGCATTTAGGAAGTTGCATTTTTATAAATAAGAGAAAATTGGAAATTTGCAGTAAAAAGAAGCAAGAAAAGAGATTTCTAAATTAAAGTTACATTGCATTGCATTATAATACTAAGCAATAAAGAGTCCCGAATTCTTTATTACATTTTTGACACTTTAATTACATTGTTATCCTTGTTTACAAAATTGTGCTTACAAGTCAAAAGAAAAAGGAGAGGTCGTGTGGCAAGGCAACCTGCATGGTAAGTGAGATGGACAACTAAATGTACCCCCAGGTTCAAGAGCAATACACAATTGATTGGTTTATGCTACAGTTCAAATGCACAAGCAAAATGATCAAACATGCAAAGGTTGTCAAGCAAGCCATGCACCCGTGCGTTGAAGATCTTTTGAAAGACCTCACTATGCAGGGCTATGTATGAGAGTAAGGTAAGGGTCATGAGGGAAGAACAATCAAGAAATAGCATAATGACAGTGACATAAACAGATCAGAAAACAACAACAATGGAAACATGCTAACAAGCATACAAGCATGGAATCATGACCTGCGGGGAAGTTAAGTTACTGTTGGCTCATAGGCAAGTTAGTGAACTGGAATGGATTTCCAGCCACCAAATACCTGCTTTGAGCTTTCTAAAACACAAGCAAAACATGGAAGCAAGATATATATTCACACAGACATCAGGAAATAAATATCACTAAAATGCAAAGTCATGACAGTGAAGAACCACATTGCTCCACAAACACGTACACAAACACAAATCATTGTAAAAAAGGTTTAAACATATACGTTTTTGGTCAATGATGACTTAGAGATGTTTTGACCAAAGCACATAAATCATTGTTAAAAGATTAAACATATATTAATGAGATTATCATATTAAACATAAATCATTGTAAAAAGATTAAACATATATTAATGAAAAATGGATGACCTAAACTAAAGTCCCTTGACCTGGCATAGCACAAAAAGGCTTCTTGCCATGTGTCTATCAAAATAAGTATCTTTTCCCTGAGGCTATGTTTGGTTCGTGGTATCTTAGATATCATGTGGTAATGTCATTCACACCTATTTCCTAGAAAATGCTATTTTAGTGGGAAAGTGTACATTTTTTTTGTTTCTGTGGAAATCATAGTACCATGTGATCGGACCAAAATTATGCATCTTTTTATGATCATTTTCCTATGCTTTTTGGGTATTTTATGCTTTATTACGCCTTATATTTGGTATATTTGTGTTTATAGGTGTTGAAGGGAAGAAAAGTGCAAAATCACCACTTTTGTGCCTTTTTGGAGCCTTTTTGGATGATTATTTACACAAATATTTTCCAAGGACAATTTGGAGGAAGAATGGAGCCAATATGATCGTGATTGAAGAACTTGAAGAGTCAATTTTATCATCATAAGATTGATTTTCAAGAGTTTGAAGCAAAGGAGCAAAATTGAATTTCAAGGCAAGAAGACATGTCAAGAAGTGTCATAGCACTGGAGTACATGGGTCGCGAGGCAAACCACATGGGGCGCCAAGCATAGCACATGGGCGCTCAGCGCTAGTCGAGACATGCCACCAACAAGCACATGGGCGCTGGCGACATGGGGGCTGAGGCCAACGCCCTGGGCGCACAAGCCATCTACATGGGCGCCCAGGGGGAGTCGGGTTTCAGCCATGCGCGCGCACATCCGCATGACATGCATGTCTTCACCTTGAAGCTTCTTCACTTGTTTCCAGATTTGGCGACCTTTCTGTACTTTGGCCATAACTTTTGATCCAGAGCTCCGTTTGAGGCGTATGAGTAGCCGTTGGAAAGCTGACTTCAAGATCTACAACTTTTGTGTTTTGGTCGAACCCAGTTTTGCCGTTATCGTGGACGAAAATGGCCCTGAAGTTTCTGCATACAAGTTGGACTTTGGAAAGCCCAAAAATCAAGCCCAAGATGATTTGATAAACCCTAATTCGGTACTAAGGGATAGCCCAGACATGGAGGACGACTTTAAACCCAATTAAAGGTGATTTAATGTGCTTAAATTGCTATCTTGTCCTAGGTTAAGTTAACCCTAAGTCTCTAGTATAAATAGCTACCTATTCTCTCTAGAATAGGTGTGGTAGGAGTTGGCGATTTTGGTTGAAGATTGGAGCAAGGAGCCGCCGGCCATACTTAGGTTTTTCTATTCCTTTTGATGGCTACTCAATTCATGAGTAGCTAATCTTTTATTTCTCCAATGTAGAATTTTATTGATCTCTTGACATATAATTTACGGGGAGATTCTTGTTCTTAATAATTTGATTTTCACTTGAATATGTTTCTTATCTCTGCACTTCAATTCATGTATTTATATCTTGATGGATTTGGAGGCCTACTTATCTTGATAATATAAATGCTAAAGTTAGATTCAAGTAGCTTGAGTCAAGCTAAAGTTGGTCCAAGTAACAATTGAATGCTAGGAGTCCTAGGTTCAATGGGATATCAAACCTTGTTGAAATCTTTAGGCCGAGATGGAAATTGATGTAGGCAAGTTTGGTATTGATTTATCATGCATGTGGATTAATAAAACCTAATGCTTGTTATATGAAGGGCTGAAACCATAGATTATAACATTAGAGGTTAATTGTCAGCGAGATGCGGGTTAATCTTCTTAGCATGTTGGAATTAGCATCACGCCTGTTCCTATACCAATTATTCAAGTGGAGTTGTTTGAGATATTAGGGAGATTATTTTGTTCTAAGGAAAGTTGAAGCCTACGTCTTAGGATATATACTACTTTAGAATGATTTATGATACTTAATTGATTGGCGATTAATATCGAATTTATGGTTTGTGTCGATGATCCATGTTAATATTGTCAAGGGTGAAATAGATTCTATATTGGAGGCTTTCTTTATATAGTTGATTACTCAATTTACTTTGTTTTTAATTTATTTTGTTAGTTTTAATTTAGAATTACCAAAATCTCTAATTTCAAAATTACTCTTTTTAACATAATTGATTAGTGAAGAAATTATCCTCTCTCCCTGTGGATTCAACCCCTACTTGCCCTAGCTAGTAGTTATTTGTTTGTGGGGAATTATCTTGTGATTTGATCAACGACCGATCACCATGTTTGGTTAACGTGGGAAAGTTATTAAATTTTGGGGGTATAAGAGAAAGTCAAGGGAAAAATAGTAACACTTTCCTGGGAAAGTTAACTTTCAAGTTAGGTTGCAAGTTAAACCAGCCAAACCACATATAAAAATTTAGGTGAAGAACATGCTCACCACAATTTTTACTGAGAGAATCCAATACCTGATTTTTAAAGTTTCTGCTGGAAAACTAAAAACCCAAATTATTTTGTGTTGAAATTTGTAGAGGGGTTTTGAGAAAGGTCTGAAATCGACGCACTAAAACCCATGAATACAGCAGGTGATTCTGAAATCAAGATCGAATCGATCAAGGATTTGAGCAAACCCGAACCAAACATCGAAGGATCTCTCCTCTCCTCTGCAACATTGCCTTTTGCTTTCGGAGGAGGCAGCCGCGCAGAATAGTCGAAACTAGAGAGGAAAATTTTTAGGGTAGAAAATGGAGAAGCAAATCTAATGAAGCGGGAGAAGAGAAGAAATGGCAGCGTTTCAGGGATGGGCAGAGACCCAAACCGAATCCATCACAAAACGACGCTGTTTGGATTAATAAGACAGGAAAAATAATTTCAATCATAAGGCCAAAATGTTGTGAAAACTTTGTAAAGGCCATAACTTTTTGAGATAATGTTGTCCGATCGAGGTAGTTTTTTTTAAACCACCTAACTTTTCGAGACGAACGCAATACTAGCTGGGCATCCAGGGCGCCTGTCACAAGTTTTCGTCGAAATAATGTTGTTTTCATACTTAATTTCTCTTTTTTTCCCTTTTTTAAGGAGGCTTGGAATTTTAGATCCACTTGTTACCTGTACTAATCTATATATTAATTCATTTTCATTCTCTAAA
This sequence comes from Corchorus capsularis, assembly GCA_001974805.1. Lineage (NCBI taxonomy): Eukaryota > Viridiplantae > Streptophyta > Magnoliopsida > Malvales > Malvaceae > Corchorus > Corchorus capsularis. The sequence goes on along the minus strand of AWWV01013776.1, from coordinate 44,838 downwards.
CACATTGTTCTTTCTATGTAGCCTATCTTGATAGGAGACATTTAGTGAAAGCTATCATATCTTAACATTTGTTGTCACAAGATTAACATTAGGTAGTTTGGTAGGAGCAAGTAATGTAGAACTGTTTTTGTTTTACTCTTGTTTTTGTGAGTTCGAGTGCTACGGTTACTGTTTTCATGTTTGTATTTTTACCCTTTTTTAAACGTGATTATTATATCTAAATTTTGTATTTTACCCTAAAAACAATGATTAAACAATAATAGTATTTATTTTCATGCCCTATTGTACCCTAACATTAAGAGAATGTATTTATAATTAAATATTCAATTTATTCACACCACTAATTTTAGTTTTTATTTTTACCAAATTTGCATTTCTAGGAAGAAATTATATATTGTGCCTTTTTTTATCCTGAAACGCCCCCATATAGTGGTATTTTGAGAAAGAAACGCTACTAGTTTTAGTTTTTATTTTTACAAAATTTGTATTTTCAGGAAAAGATTATCCTGAAATGCCCCCATATAGTGGCGATTTTATGAGAAAAGCGCCACTAATTTTATTCTTCATTTTAACTAAATTTGTAATTCTAGGAAAAGATTATATATGGCGGCGTTTTTATACTGAAACGCCCCCAATTTGTGGCGTTTTTATGAGAAAAACGCCACTAATTTTAGTCTTTATTTTCACCAAATTTGTAATTTTAGGAAAATATTATATATGACAGCGTTTTTATACTGAAACGCCCAAAATTTGTGGCGCTTTTATGAGAAAAACGCCGCTAATTTTAGTCTTTATTTTCATCAGATTTATATTTGTAGGAAAAGATTATATATGGTGGTGTTTTTAACCTAAAACGCCACTAATTAGTGGAGCTTTTATGAAAAAAACGTAGCTAATTTTTAGTATTTATTTTCCCCAAATTCGTATTCATAGGAAAAGATTATATATTGCGGCATTTTTATCTTGAAACGCCCCCAATTAAATGCGTTTTTAGGAAAAATGGCCCTATATAGCAGCGTTTTCAGAAGGAAACGCCGCTACTATACTGAGAAATTTAATTTTCCCTTGAATTAGTCGCGTGGAAATGTTTTCCCGCATTTTTCATTACATATACCGGCGTTTGTTCTAACAAACGCCGCAATATAGTGGTGTTTTATGGAGAAACGCTGGTATCTTCAATTTAAGTGAATCCAATAACGGCATTTGCCCCCAAACGCCTCAACATTTTCTAGTAGCGTATATTTCTATAAACCAAGTTCGCCTAATTTACTTCCTCCATTTCAAAATAAGTGGGACACTTTCATTTTTTTGTTTGTTTCATAATTTGTGTACATTTTGAAAATCAATGCTTTTTTTTTATTTCTTTTCCATCTATACCCTAATTAATGGATCGGGGGAGACAATATAAATCTAATTAATGTAGAGTTGGTGTGCTTAGGCCATTTCAAGGTTTTTTTTTTTTTACTAAATTTAAGATGAATTAATTATTGTCTTAATTTAATACAAGTTGATCGGCCCGCGCTGGTGTTACGGGCGTTCTTTTTTTAGAATCGTTATTTATCACTATGCATGTATTAAAAGATTTTCGCCGTAAACTTAAAATGGAGACAGTGCTTTGACGTGTTTATAGGGATTGTTCTATTTCCTTTTTTAAGGTACAGATTTTTCAAAAAATAATCTTTTTCAAAAAATAATCGACGGGAAAAAATAAAACAAAGTCAATAAATGCAGCATTTGTGGAATTGACAAATGGGAGTGTGCAATTAACTAAATCTGATTCAAGAAATCTTGTAATTACCAAAAGGTAAGGGGAAATAATGAAATAAAGGAATATGACATGTGACTTTTTGAGTCATTTGTCAATTGAGAAATGACCAAAAAGTTTAGTTATTAAATTCCCTTTAAGAATCAAAAATTAGGATATTTAAGTAATTTGCCAAGTAGGTAAAGACGAAAAAGATTAGTTCTCTAACTCATCATCAATCCTTGATGGAGATCTTTTATTAATTCCACTACCCTATTCAAGTCCATTGAGAAATGACCAAAAAGATTACTTATTTAATCCCCTCAAGAATCAGAAGTTAGGACATTTAAGTAATCTGCCAAGTAGGAAAATACAAAAAAAAAGGTCTCTGACTCTAAAAGCAAGCCTTGGTAAGGATCTTTTAGTAATTCCACTACTCTATTAAAGTCAATTGAGAAATGACCAAAAAGTCTAATTATTTAGGGGATTACTAAATACCGCCCCCTTTTTACTAGGCACCGCCCCCTTGGACTATTTTGCCCTTTCCTTCAAACTTCAAACTTTTCAATTCTCTCAAATTCTCTCAACCTTCAAACTTTCAAAACTCAATCATTCAAAATCATTCAAGTAAAACAACATCAAAACGCATGAACAAAGATTTTTCGGATTGAAAGTATATTTTTTTTTGGAAAAAAAAAGTAAAAAACAAATATCTATTTATCATTAATCAAATATTAAAGTCCTCTTGCTAATATTGATATATCCATACTCATTTAAACTAAATGAATTGTCCAATACTTATTAAAGGATAAAAGGAAATTAAAAGAAAATCTAAAGAAAAAAATTAAAGAAGAGCAAGAAAGAAAAAAAGAAAAAAAAAAAGATGAGCAACACGGGTTGCGACCCGATCGCGACCCGGCCACGGCTGGGTTGCGCGCGGGTCGCGGCCCACCATGGTCCGGGTCGCGCGCGACCCGTGATCGCATGCGATCCGGACCGTGATGGGCCGCGACCCGCGTCGCGACCCGATTCATGGCGGGTCGCGCCCGGATCGCGGCCTGCCATGGTCAAGGTCGGGCGCGATCGCGGGTCGCGCGCGACCCGGACCATGGTGGGCCGCGACCCGCTATGCTCATCTCCTTTTTTTTACTTTTTTTCTTTCTTTCTTTCTTTCTTGCTCTTCTTTAATTTTTTTTTTTTAGATTTTCCTTTAATTTCCTTTTATCCTTCAATAAGTATTGGACAATTCATTTAGTTTAAATGAGTATGGATATGTCAATATTAGCAAGAGGACTTTAATATTTGATTAATGATAAATAGATATTTGTTTTTTACTTTTTTTCCAAAAAAAATATACTTTCAATCCGAAAAATCTTTGTTCATGCGTTTTGATGTTGTTTTACTTGAATGATTTTGAATGATTGAGTTATGAAAGTTTGAAGGTTGAGAGAATTTGAGAGAATTGAAAGGTTTGAAGTTTGATGAAAAATATAGCAAATGGCAAAATAGTCCAAGGGGGGGGGGGCGGTAGCTAGTAAAAGGGGCCGGTATTTAGTAATTCACATTATTTAATCCCTTAAGAATCAAAAGTTAGGACATTTAAGTAATCTGCCAAGTGGGAAAAGACGAAAAAAATTAATTTTCTCGCTCCTCATTAATCCGGGATGAGGATCTTTTAGTGATTCCACATATTTATTCAAATAATATGTAGTATATATGTGTGATATTTCAAGTGTTTCACTTATTTTGAACCAAAGGGAGTGATAATGATATTACAGATGACAAAATGGCTTATGGTTGAGATATGCACTATCAATCCATCCATCAACAACTATCCATACAGAGGTGACTTTCATGTGTTTTTAACCAATTATGAAATTAAGGTAAAAACGAAACTATATATGGACTCTACAAAAAATTGAAAATTGGAATTCATTCTTTGTAATGTTTGAATCTCGATAACAAAAAAATAAAGCTACTGATAATCATGCTTTTGGAATAAAATTGCCAAGGAATTTTGAACTTTCTTCCAAGTATCCAAGTATTATAACTTATATTTTTTAAGTATACAAAAAAGTTCACTTGAAGTAGTAGAACCTGCAAAAAAATAAAAAGAACAAAAATGGAAGCAGAAGGATGAAAGAAGAAAAACGGTGGATGGGAAAGGAAGGAGACGGTAGTGAGAGAAATGGTTTGGTAATTACACGTTAATAGGTTAATGAGTAGTGAAATGTGGGTCCTAAACTCCACTCACTAAAGAAAAAATCAACCTTGCCTAATTCAAAAATTACAAACTAACCAAAGTCTAAATTGTCCAATTAGACCAGCTTGTAACAGTGCACTAAGCCATGAAATCTCAAATAACCATGGGCAATGTGGTATATTTAGGTTCTCAAATTAGAGGTGTTAATGAGTAGTGAAATGTGGGTCCTAAACTCCACTCACTAAAGAAAAAATCAACCTTGCCTTATTCAAAAATTACAAACTAACCAAGTCTAAATTGTCCAATTAGACCAGCTTGTAACAGTGCACTAAGCCATGAAATCTCAAATAACCATGGGCAATGTGGTATATTTGGGTTCTCAAATTAGAGGTGTCTTAGATATAAATGAGAAATTATTGTTTAAAGTAGTAATATAATACATTACTTGTCGATTTTGTCACCTCTACTACCATTGTTTGCTAATTGTACTTTTTGGCCCTTTAACTTGGTTAAAGACGTCATATATGTCCGCAAACTTTAATATTTTTAGTCAAATTATTTCTTGAATTTGAGAATTTCGGTCAAATGACCCATTGCCTATCCGAAGCCGTCAGAGTCGTTGACATGGCAAGTCACGTTGAAATTCCACATGCCAGTGAGATGCAGTTAATTAGGTTGAGTCACTGACGTGACATGCCATGTTAAAATTTTACACGACAGTGGGACTTCGTTAATTGAGTTTGGTCACTGACATCACCTACCACATTCAAATTTAACATGGTCATGGCACACACGTGGCATGCTACATCATCGACCCTACATGCATCATAGCTTTTCGTTGAATAATGGGTGATTTGACTAAAATTATCAAATTCGAGGGCTTATTTGACTGAAAATAAAGTTCGAGCGCCTATATGACACCTTCGGCCAAGTTTGAGGGTCAAAAAGTACGATAAGCTTATGTACTGAAAAAAGTTTAAGTGGAGCCAATTAATTAAGAACTCCAAAAATGATTTTCATAAACACTTTGCAGTTGTTTTTGAACTAAAAGGCATAAACTTCAAATTGAAACTTTTTCCCGAAACACTTTTCAGAAGCATTTATGTCAGTAGATAAGCTAGACTAAATAGACCCAGTTGAAAGTCAACCTTATCTTCATATTTCAAGTAAAAGTGGCAAAATAGTTTGATGAACACCATTTTTGGAAAGAAAATAATATAAAACTCGACACTGCATTTGTCAAGAGAAATTAGTAGGTGGAGTACCTACCCGTCAGTCATGGGACCAAACACTAATATGGTGACAACATAGAGATTTTCTGAACCTTATTCCAATGATATCTTAATTTTGACATTTTATTCTTTATATATTGTTTATTTTGAGAGGGGGCTAAACCTTGGACTAATATTGTATCTACACTTTAAGAATTAACTTTATGTAGCACAATTTTAGTGATTGGTCTCATGACTGACGTGGTGGAATGGTCTCATCTAATATTTTCTCATTTGTTACGTATAGAACAATAATTGGATCAACCACTAAAATTTTGTTACATCAAATCAACTTATAAAATATCCAAATTATCAACATACATTAGTTAGTGGTTGGTTACTTGGCTGACATGTGGATCAGCCACACCTAATAATTTCTCCATTTACAGTAATCCTCATTGCCACCTAGTATTAGTCTTAAAAAAATGCTACTGAATCATAACTTAAATACAGTTTGAATTGATTACTAATCTATATTTATTATGGAGATGAGAGATAAATAACTTTTAAAAAATGCTAGTGAATCATAACTTAACTACAGTATATGAATTATTACTAATCTATCTTTATTAATGGAGATGAGAGATAACTTTTTATAGATAATAATTATTATATGTTGTCTCTTATAGTTAATTATCCTATACGGACAGCCGGACAAGTTAAGTTTGCCTAACCCCCACCCCCAATCGTCACTCTCCTATATATATACATATATACACACATGTTCAGCACACTCATTTTAATTTATGGTTAGAGGTGGCAAAATAAACCCGATCCAAGAAAAATCCGTCTGAAAAATCTGAATCCAAACCCGAACCCGAAAAAGTTCAAACTCGAAAAAAATCAGAACCCGAAAAATTTGAAACCCGAAAAAACCCGAACCCGAACCTGAAAAAACCTTAATTCAATACTAATATTTGAAAATAAATAAAAATTTCTGAAAATTTCATCTATGTTGTATAGTTTTTTATATGAATATGTTTTAAAAGGTAAACTAATAAATTACATATAAAATTTGAAAAGGTTTACGATATTATTCATCTGGGGAAAAAATGGGTAAATGATCTGGCCAAAACCCAATTTGAACCCGAACCCGAATTAACCTGACCCAAAATTGACCCGAACCTGAATCAACCTGACCCAAATTTAACCCGAACCCGAAAACAGCCCGAACCCAACCTGACCCGTCTGATTGCCACCTCTAAGCACACATGTTGAGTTTGCATGGATTTTACATATTTATAGGCTAAATACTCAATTCAGGATATAACGTTTGATCGAAAATGCAATTCAGGATACATTGTTACCATTTGTGTCAATTCAGAATATATCGTTTTCAAGTTGTGTCAATTCAGGATAAAATCAGACGAAATCGTATGTTGTAAGAATACGCACTCCCTTCCTCCCGTGATCCCATCCACGTGGCATGAAAAGAGAAAAAATGTTTTTTTTTTTCAATTTTTTTATATTTTGGACAGAAATTGATAAAAAGAAAAAAACCGTGAAAAAAAAAACCAAAAAGAAAAAAAAAGTTATCATCTTCCCATCTTCCCGTTCCAAGAATTCGTTTCCAGATTTGAAAAAAAAACTCAAAAAATTCAAACTCCAACTTATATCATGATTCTTCCAAAACCAACATCCAATTTCAAAAATTAAGGTCTCTTTAAAAAATCTCCAAATTTGAATCTAACCCTAAGGTTTACACAGCACAAGAAAGAGCAACATCAGCCATGGTTCTCAAATTCATAATCATCTCTCCCCATCTTCTTCTTTGCAAAATCTTTAACCACCAAAACCCAACACATTTTATTGTAGCTATCATTGGATAAAGCCAAAAAGAAATATGATAATTGGATCTGCTAAGTGGGTAAATACCCAATTTTTCCTAGTACCACCGTTGGATATAGCCAGCGAGTTTATGGGTACTTTGTTTTTGGAAAACAATCATTTATCTGGGTCAATACCAGATTAATTTGCCTTCACTTAAGCAATTCAATGTCTCTTTTAATCAATTAAATGGGTCAATCCCGAGAGGCTTGTTAGGTAAGCCACATAGTGCTTTTTTAGGAAATTCATTATGTGGGAAGCCTTTGGTCTCTTGCAACGGGACTGAGAGTAGTGGCAGTAAACTGTTGGGTAGAGCCATTGCTGGTATCGTAATTGGGTGTGGTTGGTGTTTTATTGATTTTGATTCTTTTGATATGCCTATGTAGAAACAAGAGTGGTAAGGAAACAGAGAAAAGGGATGTTACAGTTGCCCCTCCAAAACAGGCGGAGGTTAGAATTACTCAAGAAAAGCCAGCAGGGGAGAGTGATAACAAAAGCAGTGGCAAACAAAGTACCCAACATCTTCTTGGCCGCTCAATGTTCTTTCTTCTGATACCATTTTCTCGATTGGCCGTGAAGAATCGAAGCTGGGTTGGTTGTAGATTGGTTGAAGATTGTCTAGGTTGGTTGTAGAGTGTCTTAGCAGATAGCTTACAGGAACGAAGGTGTATCCTTTTTTTCTGTAATCTAATTTCAATTTGAAGCTTTTGCTTTGCTTCGGATTGGATTCATTTTGATTAATATGAGAAAGTTTTGGGATTTCAGGTTTCAGAAATTATTTTGAATGTTCAAAGTTGAATAATCTTGGTGTTCATTATGAGTTCATGAGAAAAATGGATTTTGATCTTGTTTTTGAAGAATTTATAGAAAATTGGTGTCTTTAAGTGTTAGGAGAGGAACCCGGGCCCTGTCTGCTTCAGCAAGGCCCACCGAGCGGCTCGTAAACATGTCGGACACCAATCCGAACCCAAAAGCCTAGACTAATGGTTTCTTGGGTCCTTCATGTATATATGCTACTCAAACAACCCATCCTTTTATGATGTGGGATGTTTCCTCACATGTAAATCCTCAACAATCTCCCCCGATTTACATGTGAGTCCTCATCTCTCCCTCGTGCGGCCCAACCTGTCAACTCTTAAGCCAATTATCGGCTATCCAAGACTTAACCCCTGGAGAGTGATGCAAGCTACGAACACTACACAATTGCGCACACCCCTGGATGGTCACACCAGGTTCACCATGCTCTTGGGCCACACTGATCGAGTTCAACCAGGCTCTGATACCACTTGTTGGGAGAGGAACCCGGGCCCTGACTGCTTCAGCAAGGCCCACCGAGTAGCCCATATACATGTCAGACACCAATCCGAACCCAAAAACCTAGACTAATGGTTTCTTGGGTCCTTCATGTATATATGCTACTCAAACAACCCATCCTTTTATGATGTGAGATGTTTCCTCACATGTAAATCCTCAACATTAAGTAGGGAGTCTCTAAAAGGAAGAGAGATATTTTAGAAAAAAAAAAATTATTTTTCTATATTTTTACATAATTTTAGAATCTGAATTTTTCTTTTTAAAAGAAAAGACACGTGTCAGTATCTTAGTGGTGCGTGTAAGGTAAACACTAACCCATATAATTGACACAAAACAATAACGGTATATTTTGAATTGACACAAATGGTAACAATGTATCCTGAATTGCATTTTCGCCCAAACGTTATATCTTGAATTGAGTATTTAGTCCATATTTATATGTATTGGCACGACTAGCTAGTCTATCAAGGATAGAGTAAAGGTTGGTAGAACCTACTTTATTTATTTATTTATTTTTTGCTACATGTAGAACCTACTTTATAATTTACTATATAAATCACTAGAATTAGGTTCGCGTATTATTACGGGTGTATGCAATCTAATTTTTATTATGATTGCTATTACTATAGATAGATGTAATCTTAAATGCTTTAAAAAATGGTAGTAATTATCATTTATTTGCGACTTAACCATATATATAGTTTTTTGGCCAGTTCACTAAAAAAAAGTTTTTTGGCCAGATTATAACAGTAGAAAAAATAAAATTAAGATAAAAAAAATTTAAATTCCTAAAAAAATACCTTATAATAATTATATATAAAGTAAATTACATAGATGGTCACTTAACTTGAAGTGAGTTTCTGTTTTGGTCACCTAACTATAAAAAGTAACGTTTTCGTCACTTATATTTATAATATTGAATATTTAGGTCACTCAATTACATAACATGATGATATGACTATGTCAAGTGGCATGTTTGATGATATTTTCATGCCATATCATCATGTCACGTAAAATCTTAGATGATATGGTCTATCATATATCATCATTTCACGTGACATGATAGACGATATGGATGTCATAAGCGGATTAAGGGTTGAGTGACCAAAATCTTTAATTTTACAAATTTAAGTGACCAAATCTTTAGTAGTCATAGTTGGGTGACCAAAATAGAATCTCATCTAAAGTTAAGTGACTAAATTTGTAATTTATCCTAATATATGTATGTATGTATATATATATATATATATGAAAATTATGCAATAAATTGTCAATGGAGTTTAACAGACTAGACATACGGGGTTCAAGGGTCATGTTTCCTTTAGGGAATAGTTTTGAATTTTAAAATCAAAATTAATTTAGAAAATGGGTATATGTCAACTCGTCACCCCGCTTGTGGTGTTTGAAATTTACAGTCAGCGTGTCAAATAATTCTCCATACCATACCAAAATTACTAAAATTCTCAATATATACTTTTTTCACCAGGAGATAACTAACATATTATTGTTTTTTCTCCTATATTTTTTAGAGTTGTAACATGTCTATTTTTAAAATCCATATTAATAGGCTTCTTGACGTATAAATGCAAGTCCAAATTGAAAAAAGAAATGCTTGCAGCTCAGGATAACATATGACTTGTGTAATTTTCCTATCAAAATTGCTAAAACCCCAATATACTTTTCAACAGTATTCAGATAACTAACATATTCTTGTCTTTTCTCCCATGTTTTTAAGAGTTGTAACAGGTCTATTTTTAAAACTCAAATTTAGCAGGCCTCTTCACATGTAAACCCAAGTCCAAAATGAAAAAAAAAAAAAAAAGCATGCAACACATGCTAACACACTTGTAACAATAAATTAAGATAAGAAAGAACCCACAAGTAGTTAGTTCAAGTGGTTTGGCATTTGTTCCCCTTAAGCAAGTCTTGGGTTCAAGTCTTGTAAATTGAGAAAACCATTGTTGCGAGAGTTTTATCTCCATAGTGGGGCAACTCGACTCGAACAAGATTAACTTGTAAATATACAAAAAAAAATTAAGATAAGAAAGAAATTTGCAAAATTATATCTCTTAACTTGTAAATATACAAAAAAAAATTTAAGATAAGAAAGAAATTTGCAAAATTATATCTCTATGTCCAAATAAATTTTTATATGGTCAAGCCAACCAACTAAATTTGACTAACACACGTTAGCTTGAGTGAAAGGATCTTGATATCTCTTAAGCAAGTCAGTTTCAAGTCTTACAAATAGAGAAAATGAGAGCTACAAGAGCTTTCACCCATTTGGCGTCCAACGCGAATCGACTTTAGATTAGTCGGGTAAAAAGAAAACCAAAAAATATCTCAATTTCGAGTTTTAAGAAGGGTAAAAATATATGCTAAAATAGTTTCTGCCCATTTGGGTTCCAATGTGTATCGACTTTAAATTAGTTAGGGTTAATGTGGCAACTGAAGAGTTTAAAAAAAAAGACTAATTGCTCAAGTCATGGCAACACATTTCAATTTAGGTCTAATTTGGGGTAAAACCTTTTAATTCTATTGACTTGAGGCAAAACGTTTCAATAATGGTTCAGTTCGGGCGATTTGTCATATAAGGCCACAACGTTTTCACGGGGTTTACCTAGGATTGTGGGCAAAAGGTTGTGCCCCTATTTAACGAATTGAATCGATTTTGAAACATTTTGCTACTAATCAAACCAAATTAACAAGTTTTACCCCAAATTAAGACTGAATTGAAACGTTTTGCCCTGAATTTTTAAAAGACAAAAGGACAAAAATACCCTTGTCATCTTAATCGAATTTCTTTTTGTTTCAGTTGTATAAGTTATATATATAGGATTAAGTTGGGTCATTATTCATCTTGAAATCAAAGTCCCCGATTTGAATTCTCAAAACTAGATGTAAGACTTATATTAAGGTAAAGGATAATCTCATTTATTGCTAAAAAAAAAAGGATAATCTCATTTATGTAGCTTTATATTAAGAAAAACTTTTTTTTTGCTTGAGAAACTATTAAAAATTGATAATTTGCTGTGTTATGCTTTGAAACTTCTCACACACACAGATATATATATATATATATGACGCAGCGGAACGTGTTCAATCCAGAAACACACAATAAACTCAGAGAAAACTCAGAGAAGATAAATTTGATAAAATTATTCGAATGATTGATTCACCTCAAATTTAGGGTTTACAACCTTTAAATAGTCTCAGGAAATAACGAAAATTAAATAAAAATAAAGAAAGCCCAAAAACAGTCCAAACGGGCCAAAATAACAAAAGCGATAAAAACTAAAACTCGCGACAGAAAACTGTAACGGGCTTTTTAGGCCCTAAACGAAACGTTGAACCGCTTTAGCGGTTCACCACGCTGTAGTAGACTCGAAACCCTTTCCGAAAAGGTATTATAATAGTCAAACTGACTTACGGTTTGAAAGTTATGCCCTGTTTAAGTTGACCCACCAGCAGGAGCTTCAGGCCCAAAATCCAAAACGTTACACGCCCTTTCGAACGAACTTCTGACGGTCCATACGATCCATAAATGATATGCCTAGCTCATCCGCATCAATATATATCCATATATATATATATATATATATCCATCTACTGTCAGTGGAGTTTGGTATATTGCACGTATGGGGATAAAGAGTTGACATGTGTCCCTTATAAAATAGATTTGAGTTAAATACATAATTAATTATGAAGTGTGGAATCTATTCTATATATCTTATCTTCTTTTCCTTAGAACTTAGAAGAATGAAGTGTGGAATCTATTCTATATATCTTATCTTCTTTTCCTTAGAACATAGAAGAGACTATCTTAAATATATATTTTATATATATACTATTATTTTAATCCCTTAAGGAGATATAAGAGAGATGCCACATGTTAACTCATCCTAATTTGTTAATTCTGTGAATAAAATATTTTTAAAAGTAATTAATTACATTTATTTTAATTTAATTTCATGTACTTTTAATTATTCATTATTAGCATTATTTTATAATTTAAATTATTTCAATGAATCCATGCTATCACAACAAGCTAACGTGTTCATACTTATATGATTAATTTAAACTATCTATAACTTTTACTATTAAAGCTATCCCAAAACTGTTGTATGCATGACATTTGACTCTTCTCCATTGTCAGTATTTGACTCTTCCTATTGACATTTGTACATTTGTTATTGGTCGTGTGATTGTCTTTCACACACTATCTATTTGGGTAAATTGCTTAAAATAATATATTAGGATAATACTGAATTAATAATATTTTGAAATATTTTTAATTCACTCACCCAAACTTATCTACTCCAAACTGCTGTATGCATGACATTTGGCTCTTCTCCATGCTCAGCATTTGGCTCTCTCCTTCTGACATTTTTACATTTTTTGTTGGTCGTGTAAGTGTTTTTCACACATTATATACTTGGATAAATAGCTTAAAATAATATATTGGGATAATACTGAATTAATTAAACAACTCATTAAGTGTCTTGATGAAATTACCAAAAAACCAGACTTAACAAAATCAACATTAATTAGTCATACTGTTTAGCACTATTAAGGAGGACTAAATTAGCCATTTCAAGCTTTGGTTTTTCGGTGATAAAAACAAAGTCTTTGGGGCATTATTGTTATTTACATTCTTTGAACCAATAAAAAAAAGCCACGTGGAATTCTGGAACTTTCCACAGCTTTCTCTCCTTTTTCTTTTCTTCTTTTCTCTCTTCTCTATCCCGTCTCTCTCTTTCATTTTCCTTTTCTTTCCCTCTCTTCTTCTCTGCACCTCCTTCGAATCTCCCTTCTTCTTCTCTTTTTTTTTGTCCCTCTCTCATCTCGATTCTTCTCTCTTACTCACTCTTTTTTTTTCATCCTTAGCTTATTTTTCTCCCCTTCTCTCCCTTCCCTCACCTTCTCGCCTGCAACAACTTCTTTTTCTTTTTCTTTTTTGTTTTCGTTATGAAGATGAGAAATGATTCCCTCAATCAGGTTGATTTTTCATTCTTTACAATTTTTGTATGTTTTTTTTTGTTTGTTTCTTCATTCTCATGTTTTTGTTGGTTTCACCATGTTTCTTTTGCAGGTTTAATCAGGCATTTTTTTCTGCTTTCTCATTTGTTTTCCTAATTTGTTTATGGGTTTTCTTCTCCTTTTCCATGTTTTGATATTCGTTTGTGACATGTGGGTTGTAGAAAGATGAAGAAAGTTGGCTTTGTTAGTTCCTTATGATGTTTTGCTTTTCTGCTTTTTCATCGTTTATTCCTCTAATGGTCTCTTAATAATTTTTTATTTCCTTCTCTCTGACCTTATGTTTTTCGGCTCCATTCTTTTTCTCTTTGGTTCTGAGAACTGAGATTCATATTTGGAGTTGAGTTTTTAATTCCCATGTTTTCCTTTTTTTCAGATTTTTTAATTAAAAGTCTATGATTCTGGAAAACTAGGTTGATTAATCTTCTAATAATATTTGCTTTTATATTCTAATGATCTGTTTTAGGGTATGGTACCAATTTCCAATTGATTATATGTTGAGAAACTGAGAACTGAGATTGGTAAAGAATTCCCTATTATTACATTTGAATATTATTTAAAAGTTTAGTTCTCTGGAATATTTTCAACTTTATGATTTTAATTTTGTGATGAGACATCTTTATGATTGTTGATTCTTGAATGTCAAAACACAACTGCATTGTTTCTTTTGAATTGTGAAAAGTTTTTCATTCATGTAAATATGGGCCATCTAAACAAGCAATCATTGCTTTCCATGGAGCAATCCTACTGTTATATGCTACATATTATAAAGAGTCTTCCTATTTTAGTTTAATGTTTCTTTGGACAATTAGCTGCTGCATGTTTAATGTTTCTTTTTACAATTAGTTGCTGCATGGAAACTGAATGATATAAAAACATCAGCCCTAAGTTGCTTTTGGTTTAGTGATCACATTTGTCAACTAATGCTTTCTTGCATTTGGTTGTGCTTGCTAAAGAGGATGTTCCAGCATCTATGTTTGTGAACTTTGAAGCCATAAGAGTGATTACTCTGTTATGTAAGGAAATTTCTCCCTATGTTCTCCTATTTCAAGCTCTGATTTGATTAACAAAATATCTTTCTTATTTGTTACTGATTTTACACTTCAATATTTGGTTTCATAGGTATCTTTAGTGAAGCTCAGTTTGCATTAAGCTTATCAGCCTCTTCTTTATTTGGTTGGGGCAGACATATTCTACTTTATTTCTACAGGTATGTTATTAGTTCAAATATTTGGGTGTTCACGAAGGTTATTTTGGTTACTATTCATGTTGAATTTGATGCCCTGTACAATGATTTCCTGCCTATGTTTTTATGGAGTTATGGAGCCTTCTGGTAGTAGAAGTTTGACTGAATTGAATGTTCCATATATAGTTGAACCCTTGACTAAAACCTTAAGCAAAAGCATCTATATAATGTTCTGTTGTTATTTCAAGAAAAAAAAAGTTCTGTTGTTTTTAATTTGCATTGAGAATAAGATGTATTTGTGCCTTTAAATGTTGAAATATTCTGTGTCAGATAGATATGTGTTCACCTGAGTCTTCTTTAATGAATTTTGAAATATATCCCGCACGTGTTGTTAGTGGTGGTTAGATAATCTGTAGGATTCTTGAATAGATGTTCACGGGGCAAGGCTTTCATGTCAGACACTGGTTAGTAATTTTTGCATTTTTTTATCCCAAGTGGTTTTATGTACATGCAATGGCTAGATATATTTACCTTTTATAAGCCTTCTAGAAAATCCTTTCTTTTTCTTTAATTAAATTTTTGGAGTTTATGTTTATTCAGGACTGATCATGTATAGTAGAAGCCTAAGTTGAAAGATTCAGTATTTGCATTTAAATGAGCATCACCCCTTATCTGGGTTTCTCAATCTCTAATAATACTATTCTTATGACCAATTAGCTTCACAGTCATTACTGTTTACATTGCTATCTGAAATATTTGTCATGTGATAGATCACGCGACCCCTCCCCCTCCCCTTATTACCATAACAACTCCTCCACCACCACCTCCCCCTGTAGCCACAACAAACATTCCCCCTCCCCCAAATACCTTTTCCACATGACCTAAGGGAAGTATAAATTTTAATTATTGTATAAATATATTAAACTTAGTGAAGATCAATGTAAACTCAACGAGCCAATGTTGTGCCCAAACTTCTAGTCTAGCTGATGTTCAAGCAGCTGTTTGCTATTGCAATTCGCTCAGACGTGTTCATATGGGTCATTCAATTCAAGCTAGCTTGAGCTTGCTTCTCACTCACTGCAATAGGAACCCCAATGTCTACACCTACCAATAATTTAAACCTTTAGTTAAATCTAAGCCCATCTTCCCTTTTTTCCCCTTTCAACACATACTTTGGTTTGATCGTTAATAAAACATATATATATATTTATGGATGTTACAATCTTCTTTGTAATGATGCAGTGGAACCTCCCTGTAGGTTTCTCTTTACTTTGATATGAAGAATATTAAAGTAATGGGCTTGATTTCAAAGATTAAACCAAGACCCATGCTATATTGAAGACTTAGATTTCAAGCTAGACTCACATGGAACTCGGCTCTAGCAATTACTTTGTTTTAAGAGTATAGCTCTTCAATGTACTAGTTACCAAAGAAATAAGTAAAATAAGAAGATGGGATTTATTTTTATTATGTTTCTTTTCTTTAATTTACATTCGATGTTTTTTCTTAATTTCCGACATGGCAAAGTCTGATACTGGTCTTGTAGTTCCAGGTTGGTCCTTGCTTAAATTTCTACTAATTGACTTTGATGTGAGATTGATAACAAAACATTCCTACTATAAGTAGGCTAATTAAATATGGTTAATGTATGATTGGTCGTTTAGCAATCATAAAAAAAATTGCATAACTTGATTCTTTAGCTAGCAATTATAAAATAATAGTAGCTAGTGGTAAGTCAGAGTCAATCTTACAGAGAAAACGCACTAATCTGTAGTGTACCAAACTTGTAAAACAAAAAGATAACTTTGAAAAGAAAGTAGTTAAATCGATTAAAAATAACTAAAGCGAACCAACCTTGCTCGAATAAGGTTAACTTATAAATATAAAAAGAAATTTTGAAAATTGAAGCAATTGAAAGTAGACCTGGCAATTCGTGATATGACACGACACGAGACACGTTTAGCCGTGTTTGTGTTTAGCTTATCGTGTCTCGTGTCCGCGTCGTGTCGGACATGATTAGGATTATCGTGTTTCATGTTATAATCGTGTCTATATAATAACATGAATACCTGTTACACGACACGGTTTACATACACCTATCATTAAAAGTAAAAACCCTAATAACCTAATATACCGTTGCCAATTCTAAAATTTCTAATTTCTCTCTAATTTTCTTCCCCTTTGAAATTAGACATTTCCAGCTCTAATTATATATCTTTTAATGAATTGAAATATTTGAAGATTAAATGTGTCATGTCGTGTTTTGACCTGTTACATGCCTCACTCGTATAAATAAGTCTCGTATCGCGTATACATGTTTAATAAACAGACCGAGTGTGGTGTTTTTGTCAAGCATTTTATGTGTGGTAGTAGTAACCTATGTAAACACGAGCGGCCTAATTGAAATTTGAAAGTGAACCAAAACCGAAAATTCACGTGACAGTGACACAATATAAAATACTACAGTTTACTATGAGCATTTCCAAGGTGCTCACCATTTTTTTACACCAATTTGATGTAAAAATAGAATCTTGAAGGAATATTCTTATATCAAATTTTTTTTTCACTCCAACGTGTTACACCGTGTTATAATTTCTTAAATTTTTATTATTATTTCTACCAGAGGAGTATGATTACACATTTACCCCTATCCAACTCAAGTCATTTCTAAATCCTATTTTAATTTAAGTACATTTTTCTATAATTGATTTTTTATATTGTTTTTGATTTATTTATTTTATAAATAATTATTATTAATAAATTTTAATATATATTTAATATTGGTCACATTTTAAATGTCTAAATGAAATTTCTCCAACAAGATATTTTCTATATTTATTTAAATTTAAATAATAAACTTTTTTATTAAATTAAATAATTATCACTTCAAAATTATTAAAAAGATACCAAAGTAATTAAAATAAAATTTAAAGGACCAAGTTGTCATTTAACAACTTAGTCCCACATATTTTTCATTTTTCATTGCACCCAATTTTTCATCTTGAACAAATACAAATGGTGCTTTTTGTTGGAGTTGATTTTTTGTGTTTTTAAGTTTTAACACCAAATTGGTAATTTGGTGCTACCATGGCCTAACTCCTAAAATATAAAAGCAAACATGTTTTCCACTTTCCAGTTTCAACCACCACCATCTAACCGGCCATTTAAAGCCGCCAATACAAAGCGCACAGCCGCACACTGAAACACGGTTCTAAATATAACTCTTTTTTTTTCACAATTTAAAGCCTTTTTCCTTCCCAATAACCTTCCCTTTTCTCTTCTCTCTTTATTGCAAAAAATAATTTAAAATTTGCATTTTATAGGCTCTTATATTCCAAACCCATTTCTTCAGCTTCTGTGCCCTTCTCTGATCAATTTACCCATCTGGGTATCTTCCGAAATTGGCAAATACACTCAATTCCCCTTGTTTTTAAAGCCAATGAACCGATCTGGGTCATCTCCAAATGCACTAATTTCTAATACCCAGAATTCCTTTTCCAACTTTCTTTGAAACATTTTCTGAGCGATGTAATTCTTTTAATACTTGTACTTGAGAGTTTCAAAGTAAGCCCAATCTTGAACATTTTTTTCTCTGAAAAAAGATATGACGAGCTCGGTTTTTTTGTCAAGTTCATTGGGGATAATTTCTATAGCAGCTTCGATTAAAATTTGTGATTTGGGTAGAAAAAGAAGCAAACTTTATTGTTTCAAGAAGGAAAGGAAGGAGCAAAGAAATGTTAATTGTGCTTGTATTGCACCTCCTAGGAACTTGGGACGTGATGGATTCCCTGGAACCAAATTCACTGTAAGAATTTCTGCTATCCCCATTTCTTTGTTTCTGCGGTTTTCATTTTGTCTTATACTCATTTCTTGAATGTAATTGAGGAGGATATTTTCACTATTTCCTTAGGTTAACCTTAGGATTTGTGCTGTTTAGTTACCTATATTGTTAATTTCCTTAGGTTGACCTTGGTTGATAGCAATGTCTTTGCATATGTTAATTGCCTTGCTTTTACTTTTTTTTTTTTTTTGTCTTTCAAATTGTTTCTGTTTGCCATTATGTGCTACTGTGTTGTATCTTGATGCTGATTTTTCATCCAAATTTATCTTTGCTCTTTCTTTCTGAAATCCGGCTGTGCAAATCTCCAACCTGTTTGAATCTTAGAGTTTTTTAGGTTCTGTTTCCTTATTGCTATGAGCTTTTGCTTCGACACACGCTAGAATGCAAAAGCAAAGGTGGAATTCAAATTATTTATGTTTATGAACGAAAATGCAATAGCATTTCTTAGAATTTTCTTATGCACGATAAATTATGCATTTTGTTCTCCAGAAAACTACAATGATGTTTAATTATTTAAAAATTGTTTATTTTTGTCTCAAAACGTGCTTCTTTTGTTTTTGCTAAAATAGCAACCAAGCAGACAGTTAGGAACTTAAGAACTTGAGTTTCAGATGTGTTATTTTATTTTTCAAGTTTTAACATGGCAGTTTGTATGATTATGATCATAGGAATCATCTAAAACTGAGAATTCAAGCAAGGAAATGATGCATCTGAATGAATCTGATATTCTCATTGAATGTCGAAACGTGCACAAGTCATTTGGAGAAAAGCAGATCTTGCGAGGTGTGAGCTTCAAGGTGATTTTTGTGGCTTTATGTATGTTCTCTGTTATTCTTGCAATGCTTGGAGATACTTATGACTTGAGCTTCATCAGGTCCATTTCAAGTTATTAGATGTTTTCATAGAAGTCCCCATTGAATATTTTCTTTAGTGGGAAAGGGGTAGTGTTTTTGAGGAGCTCAACATATCTGTTAAACATATTTTTTTATCTAGGAGTGAATCTTGGTTCATGGGTTGGGGTTACAGACTGTAGGAAACTAAAAAGCATTTGCAAGTAATCATTCAAATCATAACACTTCTTAAACAAGTACACAAGAATGGCATCTAGCTGTGTATGTTAGACCTCATTTCTTTCCTGTAATTATCTTCTCCAGAATGAAGTTCTTATTTTCTCTCTGATGAGTAAAAGGGCATATCTCGTTCATCTCATTTTCCTTTAAGAAGAATAATTTGAGTTTCTATTTCATGTTCAGTTTCTTTCTTTCCAATTAGTGTTGCTAGTTTTTGGCTGCAATGAAGATTTCGATGTATATTATAAATAATTTTTAATAGAATTGAGTTCTTAATACTTTATATTCATTATTTAAAGGCCACTGCTTCATTTGGCAAGTTTTGAGTGGTGTTTTAAGGTTTATTAGTTGTCTGTGTCCTCCACTGTCCAAGTTTTCTGTTCTGTACTCTCATGATCTTTCATTATGGCATCCTATGTCATTAGTGGATATCATGGTTATGATTATTTTTCATAATCTATGATGCTTGGACTAGAAACTTTTTGGCTGAGTGGTTGTATTGAGACAACTTGACACTGAAGCATATGGGATCAATGTCAGACATCGCTGACATGATTGGGGAGGCTTGTTATCACTCATTGGCCTGGTGGCATTTTTCTTTGTTTTGTTTTATGTTGCAGAAGTTGCAGTTTTTTTTTTCTTTCAACTCTTTATGTGTTTGGATATCCTAACTTTCCTCCCTCATCAATAGATTAGGCATGGTGAAGCTGTTGGAATTATTGGTCCTTCTGGCACTGGGAAATCTACAATTCTAAAGATAATTGCTGGACTTCTTGCTCCAGACAAGGTAAGCATTTCATATTTTTGCACAATTATGTCATCCATTTTCCATTGCCTGTTTATCAAGAGAAAATTCATAATTCTTTCTGTAGGGAGAGGTGTACATAAGAGGCAGAAAAAGATCGGGTTTGATCAGTGATGATGAGATATCTGGTCTTCGAATTGGACTGGTAAACAAGCCTTATTACTGTACTGACAGGTTTCATGGATTACTTGCTGCTAGTATGGTCTGTTTGTTCATGTACTTTTTTGTTAACAGGTCTTTCAGAGTGCAGCACTTTTTGACTCTTTGACTGTTCGTGAAAATGTTGGTTTCCTTTTGTAAGAGACAGTATTTATCTTAGAAAACAATCTTATATCTGTTTTTGTCCTCAGTGTTTAGGGGCTTATATTTTGATCTTAATTTCTTTTTTTACCTGAATATAGAAATTGAGTTTGTTGATGACTTTGTCTTTATTAATTGCTTAGATATGAACATTCAAGCATGTCTGATGAGCAAATCTCACAGCTTGTGACAGAGAACTTGGCTGCTGTTGGTTTAAAGGTATGCTTGTCAATTTCAATTCTTTGCTTGGATAATTTTGCACTCAACTTGAATCAATTTTGCTTGATTTGGGGTTGCTATTAGTATTTAACAAATATTTAAGGTCTTATGAAGATGTTGGATCGGACTATTGTGATTCAACCTGATAATGTATATTCATATATGTTTTTCAGAGTTAGTTTGATTCCCCACTGGATCTCAAATTTTCAATTCCGATAGAATTGTCTCCATTTATTAATTGTAATACCCATCTCATGTAAGAACTGTATACTAATATCACCTCTTTTTGTGAGGTGGATGCACAAACTACTCAGTTTTCTGGTCATGTGAAATCTAACTTGGTGTTCTATTCAGGGAGTTGAGGACAGGTTACCGTCTGAGTTGTCTGGTGGAATGAAGAAAAGGGTTGCATTAGCTCGTTCTATAATTTGTGATATAACCAAAGAATCAATTGAACCTGAGGTAGTGAAGTTCTCTCTGGCATATTGCTTATCTTTCGATTAATGGATGTTTCTCTGGCATATTCATTCTCTTTCGATTACTCAATTGCTTATCTTTTCTGGTAATCCCTTTTAACTTTTGATTAAAAAAAAAGATTCATCATTTTACAGCTGGCTGTTTTATATTCCTTAAGGTACACATGTAGATGGACTTCTAGACCAAATTAGTGGCATTATAGGCAATTTCAACTAGCCAATTGGTTCTGTTTGCTGCCAGGGCTTAGTCCCGGAACATATAAACATGAAATTTACTATCCTTGTTGCGCTTTGAGTATAATCTGGTTTACTCACTTCCTTTAGTTCCAATTTGAGCAGAGTAGTCTTCATCGCTTATATTTTAGAGGTTCAGCCTGGTGACATTTATAAAATGGGTTATCATTCGATTATTCATTTAATTCACTGCCAAAAAGCACCATTGCATTTTAATTCATTATCTTCAGATTTTATCTTTCTCTCTGATATATCTATCTATAAATCCTTCTCCCTCTCACTTTGTTCTTCTTTATTTTTAAATTTGTGGCAGTTTCTTTTGGCCTTTTACCAAAGTATTCTTTCTAGTTGAGTTGGGATATCTACAGTAGAAGATATAAATCTTTTGAAAGTGTGAGTTTAGACCACCAATTTTGCAAGATACGCTTGCTCCTGGTTATATGCGGCTTGTCAATTTGTTTTGCCTTTTAGTTTTATCATAGGAAGTATTGTCTGCATCATGCTTTATTATCCATATTTCAAAGGCAGATTGTTGAAGAATGTTGATTTCCAATTTGTAATTAAGTAATGCAATGAGAATTAGTTAATTCTCCTTAATGTATTATTATACTCAATGGGCCAGATTGCTTTTGTTCCAAACCAAGCTTTTAGTTCAAACTTTTTTAGTATAGAATTATTTTTGTTCTGTCCTGGTTGGCAGATACAACCCCAAAAATGGCTATTTTAGTGTTCTTTAGCTATCAAATTGAGTCTGTAGTTCTTTGACTTACAACTCGGTTCACTCTTGGACAGGTGCTTTTGTATGATGAACCAACAGCTGGACTTGACCCAATTGCATCAACAGTAGTTGAAGATCTTATCCGCTCTGTCCATGCAGGGGGTGAGGATGCACTCGGGAAACCTGGAAAGATTGCATCTTATGTGGTTGTTACTCATCAACATAGTACCATTAGAAGAGCTGTTGACAGGTTTTGTCTTAGATCATGGCGTTGTAATTGATTTTGCTCTGTTTTGGGACCCTACTCAAAGATCTTATCACCACTTATAGGTTATTGTTTCTTCATGAGGGGAAGGTTGTGTGGCAAGGAATGACTGATGAATTTACAACGTCAACCAATCCTATTGTTCAACAGGTACTGATCAAAACTAGGTACCATTACCCAAAAACAATAGTTAGTGGAACACTTGGGTATTTATTTTCTATTAAAAACCCTTTGGTTCTTGCCCCTTTTTTTGGTCAAGCTAATCTTTCATTTATAGAAAAGAGAACGTAGCTTCCTTTGTTAGGTAATTCACCATTTGCTTTGTGCTTCTAAAATCAGAAGGCGAACTCTGTCTAGATACTTAAATAATAGTAGTTTTTTCATATATATATTAATATAGAAAAATAAAAATTGAATAACCAAATACTTGATTTTAGTATTAAATGGAGCAATTGCATATAAATGTGTTACATTACAATTCGCCATTTCCTTTGTGCTTGTTTTCTGCTTTTATTGCATCAGGTGTGAGTGCCTTTTCTCTCTCTCGTATTCATTTACTTTTGCTTAGTTGAACAGGTGAATAAGCTTTGTGTACCTAATATTACTACTTTTTGTTAACAGTTTACCTTATTCTTAAGGGCAGTTTGTTTGGTATTTATTTGCTTTAGATGAATTAATACATGCAAACTTACATAATTTACCAATTTTGAAATATCAATCTCATTGCCACCCTTGTCTTATCCTTTCAGTTTGCATCTGGGAGCCTGGATGGTCCAATCAAATATTAGAGCACGTACAAAAGATTAGGAAGATTAAATACGGTCATTGATTTTCTGCTGCTGCTGAAGTTGCTAGATAGGAATACACAGGAATAAGTCAAAATGCAGCACATACAAATTTTGGCTTCAGAAAGGTTGGAACTTTATGTAGAATTCTTGATCTCAAGAAGAAATTTTGACAAATTGTATTTGCAGCTCAACTTTGATTCATGACATAGATGTAGATTAGTAGCTTAACTGATTTATAAATTTTACAATTATTTTATTTGTTACTGTCTGTTCCCAATATTTTCCATATAAATGTCCTTTTCTGAGTCTTGGGTGGTTAAGGGTTGGCTGTTCTGCCCTATAAAGAAAGGGTAATTAACGTCCTGCTTCTGGCATTAGGGATTGAATGGAAACTGGGATTTTCTTGCTTTGACTTATGATGTTTCAGCTTACAAATACCTTAATGTTATAACTTAGGATCATAAAAGAATCCAAGAAAAGTAACAAAATTCATTCTGAAAGTATCCTAATTGGTGTTTAGATCCCTGATTTAGCCAAAGCCCACATAATTTTACTAGGATTCAAGCACATAGAGGGAAAGTAGTTCACAACCCAAATCAAATGAGAAGCATGAGATATGATTCATTCAATGAAATTTGAAGCTCCCCACTTGGCCTTGTAGCCAAACATACATACATAAGTACATAATTAAGATTAAGAGTTAAGACTAGACACAGATGAAGTTGCAGCAACCAAAGTGCAGAACTTCTTAACTAAAGACCCAAATCCCAGCCATGCATATGAAAATACAGCAACTATATAGGAAAATCCTAGAAAAGGATTTGCCAAATGCAATGGCTGTCTTATTTAAGAGAAATACTTCATAATAAGATACATAACTACATATAGATATGGGGACCCATTGCTTCCTCATTTGCAGCTGCAGATTGATGATTTGCACTGCTTACACTCATCCTTCTCAACAGATTCAGCTCCATTAATGCTCTTCTCCGGCCCCTCGTAGCGCCTGCCATGCATTGTAAAACACTTTTTATATAAGAAAGAATCCGAGTTATATAAGAAAGAATCCGATTTAATATTATATATGAAGTAATTGAAAATAACAACTCAAAAATGTGATTATGCATGAAATATAAGCATGTTTATGACAATGGGATACCAATACCATACATTTTCATGGTGGCAACTCCAGGGACAACGTTCTCAGCGGTGCTGCTCTTCTCTAAGTAGCTGAAGTCAGTAATCCTGTTCCTCCAAGAAACATGAAACATGTCAATCTTTTCTCTATCCGCTAGCATACGTACATATACAGGAATTAAATGTATATATGCATGAATATATTTATAGACTTCTCACCCAATGAAGCCGCCGCCGCCACCGGAACCTCCACAACAGCAAGACATTTTCTGGAGCAGAAGGAGAAATGGGAATTGCTTTTAAGTGTTGATTACTATGAATTTGATGACACAAGGAATGAATAATGTAGTTTAATACAATTCCAGGATGAGCTGCCTATTTATAATACAAGGGTGAGGAATAGGAGGGTCAATAATCACCGTACACGTGGCAAGATGTTATGATCGAAGGAGTTGGGACTTGGGTTCTCTTACTGGATTGCCAAAGGTTGATCATCAGTCATCACCCATACATTTCTTTCATCATTTTCGTGTATTATACTTTCGACTTTCGGTCATTTGTTTTTTGGCCATAATCAGGTAATTAAATCATAATCTTGTGAATTACTACTATTATGTTTCAACAACTAAAGTTTAGATGTAGCAGAAGACGACTAAAGTTTAGATATACCGGGAAAGGGAAAAAAAATGAAAAGGAGATGCTTCCAATTTTCTACTAACTAATGAATAATTTTACTTCCTTCCTAGTAGAGTAGTAATGCTTACTTAGCTTTTGTCCTCCAGTTTTGCACTCCAATTCCCAAGTCAGAATTAAAAGCAAAAAATGGGTTTCCCCTTCTACTACTTAGGAGGAGATTTTTAGTAATAATACTATAATAATGAAGGGAAAAAAGTATGTATAACTTTTATTATATTAAATAGTTGCAATGACGGTTGAGTTGAGTGGAAGGAGTTTGATGTTTGTAAAGCCTCAATTTTGAATTTTGGGAAATGAAATAATACACAGTAAGAGAGTTTTTTCATTTGGAAGTTAATATGACTCAACCTCGAATTAATTAGGGACCAATATGACTATTAGGAGGAGTTTTAACTAAACAATAGATGTTGAAATTAGAAGAAATGATCACAGTATGTTGCTTCTATGATTTCTCTACTATATAGTAATTCCTCATGACACCAACATGGTTTGTTAATAAAATGTGTTGGGTTTCAATTACAATATGATTAATAGTTAAATCCTTAACAATGAGTTCGTTATTGCAATGATTAAAGGCACATTCTCGTGCAATATCATACCGAGAATAATCTAAAATAGTTACTCTGATGCAATATTTTTATGCATAAACCATTACTTCATATATCACCCATTATATTTATTCTTATTCCAAACAAACACTCGGAATTACTTACATCTAAGTAAGAAGGATGGTTGTGGACATAAACAAGAAACTAACAAATGAAGGCTAACTACTAAAAGGTTGTGGGGCTTAAATCATCTTGTACCGCTGATAGTGGAGTAAGCCTTTTGTTATTATAGCAAATCTTTTAGTAGAGTATTAATCTATCTTTCAACTTTCGGTTACAAACTTGCTACTCTTTCCTATATTTTTACTCAAAATCTCTGGTTATGTTTTGGCTAAACCTCTTAGAACTTTTTGCTTCTTATGCATATACTAACTTTTGGAATGTGTGCTTTGCAAGTAGTAATGAGTTGAAATATATAGAAACAACATGAAATTCACTTAAGAATAAGATGATGATAATTTGTTTCGGACACATTTAAGGATGCCCAAAGTTAAGAAGTGGTTGCAATTGAATCACATTTTGGGAATGGAATACTGTGAAATGAACAATTTGAATCACATTTGGTTTGCTCATTAACAAATCCTTTCTCTAGTCCTTCTTCCCCATATTATCATCACCTTTGGTGATTATGCGGTTTTCGACTTGATTCATTCCAACCATAAACATATTAACATAATGCAATCAGGCCATCAAATGTGATGAAATTATGTAGATTGCAGTTCAAATATAGTAGAGCATTCAATCTGATAACTTTGGTAAACTCAGATTTAACTGATGTAGTAAGAATAACGTCACTTAACATGTATAAATTCATAACTGTAATTTCTGTCATGTGTTTTCCGAAGTAGTTTGTAAAACATCTACAAAAACAGTTTCAATATCTTGTAGCCTAATTGTTGGGTCTTTCGGACTGAAATCTCTAGTTACTTGCTAATTGTAGCTCCTCTTCTAGGCTGATTATGTGCATTTTCAAAATCAAGAACTAAAGCAAGTAAATCAGATATCACAATTCTAGATGTATTATGGATTTGTTGTGATGCAATTATTTCATGGTTTGAGTGTATGCTGGACTCCTGTTTTCTTTTCGAAGAGAACCGTTTCACCTCTGGACTGTACTAAAAAACTCAAGAATCAAGACTTGCAATTAGCAAATGACCCTCCCAGTTTAACCCTACTAACCAGAAGCCATTTTTATACTTTTAATTTTCTTTTGAAAGACGCAACTCCAAACTATACCACCAGTATCATGGACAAGATCTTTGATAATAACATGTCTGCAAATTCCATCTATCTTATCTACTCACCAATCTACTTGTAACAAGTCTATGTTGAAATGGATGTTTCAATTTGAACCTAGGAAGTAAGAACTGTCATATATGAGCATTTAATCATTAATAGGACCAAAGATCTCAAAAGAGGGTCTATATAAGAGTTACAAGCCCTTTGCCTTCTATTCCTAGTACGATCAAAAAGAGATGCTTTTCGATTCCTCACAAAAGATTGCATTTTTACAGCTATTTAAGAAAACAAGTTCATGATTGAAATTAGAATCTAATCACTGACATCAAACCATCTAATCTAAATAGCTAGAAGCTGTCACATATAGAAGAGTTAGATTAAATATTAGCTGATGAAGAGAATCTGATCTTTGAGATGCCATACCTTCAAATGTATTGAGCTTTAGTAAAATCTCAGTAAGAAAAGTAGCCCGCCAACCTAGAGAAAATGTAAATGTACAGAAGAAGCTGTAAACTGCATTAAACTTTTGTCTGGAGGATGTAACTCCTTGCTCGAGCTGAACAAAAGAGAACCACAACACCAAAATAGAAACTAACAAAAGCACTTAACCAGAACACCCAAACCAATATTGGTCCCTCAACTTCTTCAAGTGTCTTTCCAGGCACAGCAGGGAGGCTTTCTCTGTCACATCCCTCACCTGAGGACTCCACACACAAATTTGGATTACCAGCAAATGCTCCTGGGAATCTCCGATATCCCTGGTTATCAGGAACTGATCCAGAAAACCTGTTATATGATAAATTCAAGAGTATCAGATCTTTGAGGGTGGAGATGTTTCCAGGGATCTGGCCGGATAAGGAATTATGTGACAAATCCAACATCCTTAAGTTCCACATTTTCTCCAATCTTGGAAGCTGACCATCAAGAAAATTATAAGATAAATTCAGATATTCCAATCCTTTCACTTCAAATAGAACATCTGGAATCTCACCCCGTATCAAATTATCAGACAAGTCAATTCCAACCGTTGAAGACACCTTGTAGTTGAAGCTTAATTGACTACTATCAATGACTATGACAGAAATTTTTATCTCAGCATTTCTCATTGCAATAAATGGCTCTGTAGGTTCTCCATCACCATTCCCATTGTTATTGTGGAAGCTAATGTTAAAGTTACCATCCGGTATGACACCTGAGAATTTGTTCCCAGAGAAATCAATCATCTGGATTGCTTCAAAAGTGAATAACCAGCTAGGTAAATTCCCACTGAATTTGTTCTGAGCAAGGGACAGATACTTGAGGTTTGACCATTTGGTTATTGCATCATTCAGTGTTCCCGAGAGGTTGTTGGAGCTAAGATCTACAATCTCTAGTGATTTCAACCCTGCCAAGGTCAGTGGGATTTCACCAGAAATCTTGTTGTGGCTTACATCCAATATCTTCAGGCTATCCAATGCATCAAGTTCAGGTTGAATTTCACCAGAAAGATTGTTGTTATTGAGTATCAATGCAAGTAACTGAAAACACCCAACAATATCTAATGGAATTGAACCTGATAAAGAGTTATGTGAAAGATCTATTACTTGGAGATAAGTCAAATTACCAATCCTTGCTGGAATTGCCCCTGTAAGGACATTATGAGAAAGAAACAATGCCTGCAAGCTTTTCAGCTCAGTGATCCTCAATGGAATTTTACCAGTAAACTGATTGTGAGAGAGGTCCAAAAGGACGAGGCCTGATTTTTCTGTTGCATCTGCAATTTTGCTTGGAAGAGGGCCTGATAAATCATTGAAACTCAAGTCCAGCACAAGCAACTTTTCTGTAAATACAAGTCTGGGAGATATTCCATAACTCAGGTGATTAAATGATAGATTAAGATGCGTCAATGCTTCCAATGAGGCAATACAAGTAGGTATACCTCCCACAAGAGAATTGTTAGCCAATATCAGAACAGTGAGACTCTGAGCAGAAGCTGAAAAACAAGGCAAAGTACCAAATAACTGATTTGAAGCAAGATTGAGGAACTCCAAAGGCTGATAAAATTCATGGATATTCCCTGATAGGTAATTGTCACCAAGATCCAAGTGCCTCAAAGACTTCAAGTGAAACAGGCCTTCAGGTATCTCCCCATGAAAAGAATTTGAACTCAAATCAAGTGTTTCCAAATTGCTTGAAAAATTGCCAACCCACCCTGGCAAAATGCCACCCAGTTCTCGGTTTCCATCCAAGACAAGCTCTCTTAATTGATTTAGCCTCATAATATCATCAGGTAGAACCCCACCAAAGCTATTGTGACTAAGATCAAGAGTCTTAAGACGACCCAATGAACCAAAACATGTTGGAATTGTGCCATTGAAGTTATTGTCAGACAATTTCAAGTATTCAAGAGATGATAAATCACATAAACCAGGGTGCACTTTACCAGACAAATTCATGTTAGCCAAGTTCACAGAAACAACCCTACCGGTCTGGTTTTCACAAGAAATACCAGTCCAGTTGGTGCAGTCTGACGCAACCCAGGTTGCTAAGCTCTGGCCAGGGTCTTGAACTGACCTCCTGAACAATACCAGTGCATCTTTGTCTTTTGAGTCAAGATCAAAACACTGGGACGGATTGACAATACATAGCAGTAGTATTATCAAAAGCAAGAGTGGCAGTGTAGGTAATTTTGAGGGTTTCCAACGGACAAAATAAGGAACAGCCCATTTCAGCTCCATGAGCAACCAAACTCACTCAAAACTCAAACTCAAAGCTCAAATTAAACTGTGAACTACTTATTACAGTGACAGGAGCTAAAATATAAAACCC
Organism: Corchorus capsularis; assembly: GCA_001974805.1. Taxonomy (NCBI): domain Eukaryota; kingdom Viridiplantae; phylum Streptophyta; class Magnoliopsida; order Malvales; family Malvaceae; genus Corchorus; species Corchorus capsularis. Next base: position 15,052 of record AWWV01013776.1, on the reverse strand, counting down.
ATTTCTTCCGATGCTCTAAAAAAGCTAAATGCTTCAAGCCATGAACAAAAACCGAAAAACTAATTACTAAAGAACAGAAAAGTGGCAGAATAAGTAAACAGAAAGTTTTACAAGGATAAAAATTTAGAACCCATGTTCTTCTTCAGTGGAAGTAAAGGAATTTTCAGCAAAGCAGAAAGCTGAATAATGTATTTAGAGAGAAAGAGAGAGAGAGAGAGAGACTTACTGGTGAAAGTGGAGAACTTTTGCAGCTATAGTGGAGAGGTAGGGGAGTATGTTCTACTGAGGAATAACAACGCAAACATTCTTTTCTTTTAGTTTTTTTAAAATATATGCTAAAATAGGAATTAAAGTAAAATTAAAGTGGAAATCACTTTTTTTTTTCTTATTACTAACATTCTTTTTTCTGACTCCTTTGTCCTTTCCCTTTTTCTTTTATTATTATTAATTAATATAAAATAATAAAATGTTACTAATTAGCTAATTAATTAAATAATACCTAAAATTTTTCAAAAAAAAAAAAGAATACCTAAAATGTGCATTTACCTGGCTTATAAATACATCCTTAGGCAAAATGTCATGGGGCCTAATTCGAAGTGTTTGGGATTTGTAGTTTGGACTACCGAATTAGGCCCAACTTTAAATGGTAAATGGGTTTTTTTTGGCCCAACAAATGGTAAATGGGATTTTAGATATGAAAGAGTTTTGTTTGCACTAAGAAGAGGTTTGGTTCGACTTGGACAAAGATTCATGAAAAAGAAAAGAAAACAAACAAACAAATTAGTGTTCCCAAGTTGATGGAGAACGAGAATGCTTTCTCACCAAGCAAAAACAAACAAATTAGTATTTCTACTCATACTACATATATGATTTATGGGAAATTAAATATTGAGTTTCAAATTAGAAGTTTATTCAAAGTGTATTTTCTTAATTAAAGATACAACAAAGAACAATTCTTTTGTTCTGCTACTAATTTTCTAGGAATTTAATATTATAACAAACATTATAACATAACAAACAATGAAGGGAGAAAGTGAAAATAACTAAGACTCAAGCCAACCCTCTACTTTCATGTTTTGATGAATAAATGAGTATGGGTATTTTGGTCATTCCATGCTTGGTAATTTTGTTATTTAAGAAAATAGTTGAGGGTATACTTTTGGTACTTCATGCACGGTTTTTTTGTTATTTGGATTGATTATTGAGGGTATTTTGGGAATTTGTGAAAAAATTACTATCTGTGAGCCCCATTCTTCATGAACTAATAGTTTTTTATTGGATTATTTATCTAATGATTCTCATACTTTTATACTTTATGCTATTTAGTCCTTTACAATTATAGGTTGGACGATTTAATTCGTTGGCTTTTATTTTTGTATATTTTTTTCTATTTGTCTGATTAATGTAATTCAAGTGTCTATTAAAAGATAATTTCATGATCTACAATTTTCATTGAGAACTCAAAAACCAATTTTAATGTTTTGATCCTAGAAAATGCTTCCGAAATTTTATGGTTTTGATTGCCGGTTAATTTAATATCGTATAGTTTTTTGTCCACATGTCCGATTGAAGTCTTTGAAGTGTCGGTTAAAAGGTTATTGCATGATTTACCACTTTCATGAAGGACCCGAAAGCTAAATTTGATCTATGAGTTTCGTAAATGGTTCAAAAGGGAATTTTTATGTTTCAAGATCTCCATTAACAAACATTTTCTTATTTGGATTATTTATCAAATGACCCTTATACTTTTCTACTTTATACTACTTTAATCCTTTACAAATTCTATTTTAATCTAACGTTTAAACGTTTAAGCTTTATTTTTAAATTTTTTTTTCTTTTAGTCGGATTAAGTTGATTCATGTGTCTATTAAAAGGTAATTTCATGATTTACAACTTTCATGAAGGACTCAAAAGCAAATTTTTATGTTTCAACAAAAAAATGCTTCCTAAATTTGGTTGTTTCGATTATTGGTCAATTTAATACCATATAGTTTTCAATCCACATGTCCAATTAAAGTTATTCAAGTGTCGATTAAAAAGTTATTGTATGATCTACGACTTTCATGAAGAACCCGAAAAGTTAATTTGATCTACGAGTTTCATGAAGGGTTCAAAAGAGAATTTTTATATTTCAAGATCTCCATTAACAACTATTTTCTTATTTTCTTACTTGATTTAACGCTTTGTTTTTTATTTTCTTTGTTCTATTTGTCTAATTAAGGTAATTCAGTTGCTATTAAAATGTAATTTTATAATCTACAACTTTCATGAAAGACTCAAAAGTTTTTTTTTTTTGAAAGAAAATGTAATTCTCATTCATTCAAATGAAATTACATCAATAAAACTCAAAATTACAATAAATTGATAAGTGTCTTCCTTTTTCGCTTGTGGATCTGGATCTTGTTTTGGAATTTGAGTCGTCTTATCGATCATTCGAGGCATCGAACCTTCTTGATAGATCTCTGTCATGCCCATCACCAGTTCGCTTTCACCTTCGTTTTGGTCTAACTCAAGGTTTTCATCATCGAGAAAAAAGTGACTGATTCGATAACCTCCTTTGACAGACTTGCAAATCAAAAGCAAAATCATCATATTCGTAAGTTCAACAATTCTCAATCTATTGCAAACTAAAAAAACCAAACTAAACTGACTCAAAAAACTGACTCAACGAAACTAAAAATCCAAAGATCTTGGGACTATTAACCCAAACAAATCTAAAGATTTGTGGGACTGGATTTTATTTTAAAAAACAAAGAAAAGAAAAAAAGATGAAAAAGATCAGATCCCTCCTCCCCCTTGACAAACAAAGGTCAAGGAGGAGGAGCATACAAAAACTTTGAAGAAAAACTAGAGAGAAAGGGAGTGAAAGACTCAAAAGTTAATTTTTATATTTCAGTTCTAAAAAATACTTTTGAAATTTTATGATCTCGATTGACAATTTATTTAAAATATCATATTATTTTTTATCTAGATATCCAATTAACAAAAATATCACTTAACAAAATTTCCAACCCCGCAGTGAAGCGCGGGCGAGAAAACTAGTTATATATAATAAGTTGTGGTCTATGCCATGATGTAAGTTAACTTTGATCATTTCACGTGCATCCAAGATGGTTAAAAAAAGAAATTCTTGCAGTCCAAGTAGACAAATTCCACATACACCAAGAATTGCTTAATTAATTGTTTACCATGTCAAAGAATCAACAGATTTCCTTCTGCTCCAAGCACCTATGAATATGTCTTTGAACAACAGAGCTTTTTTTACAATAGACTATTTCCATCATTTGCTTAATTTGTAGAGTACTATATAAATAAGAACCTTAAATTTTAACCGACTCACAATTCAATAAAATCCCCTTTTTTCTTTCCTTTAACCAAGCTATAGATATGGCCTCAAATCCAAGGCAACTTCATATCATTTTCTTCCCACTGCCTGGCCATGGCCACCTGATCCCAACAGTTGACATGGCTAGACTTTTTGCTAGGCATGAAGTAAAAGTGACCATTGTCACCACTCCTCTCAATGCTCTTCTCTTTTCCAACTTAATCCAAAGAGACAAGGAATTGGGGTTTGAGATTAGTACTTGGATAATCAAATTCCCAACAGCTGAGGTAGGCTTGCCTGAAGGGTGCGAGAATGTGAGTTCCATCACTTCACAAGAAATGCTTTCAAAGTTTGTCAAAGCTATCAACCTTTTCCAACAACCCCTCCAACATCTCCTTGAAGAGCTCCGCCCTGATTGCCTTGTGGCTGACGCCATGTTTCCATGGGCTACAGATATTGCTTCCAAGTTTGGTGTCCCAAGGCTGGTTTTCCATGGAACAAGTTGCTTTGCCCTTTGTGCCGCTGATTGCTTAAAACGCCATGAACCCTTCAGAAATATAGCATCTGAATCTGAACCCTTTGAATTGCCCGGCTTTCCAGACCAGATAAAGATGACAAGATCGCAGCTGCCTGATTATGTTAAGGAAACAGCAGGAGCAGAGCGGCAAAAGGTGATGGATGAAGGAATCAGATCAGAGTTGACAAGCTATGGAGTCATTGTAAATAGTTTCCATGAACTGGAACCTGCTTACACAGAATACTATACCAAAGGTTTAGGAAGGAAGGCGTGGCATATTGGCCCTGTTTCCCTCTGCAACAACAACGAAGAAAACTCCGAAAGGGGAAATGCATCTTCCATTGACAAGCACGAGTGTTTAAACTGGTTAGACTCAAAGAAACCAAACTCAGTTATCTACATATGTTTCGGGAGTATATTCAGGAATTCAGCTGCTCAAATCCATGAGATAGCAAAGGGGTTAGAAGCTTCAGGACAGGGCTTCATTTGGGTTGTGAAGAAGACAAAGTCCAATCATGAAGACAAATTAGAAGATGAGTTGTTGTTGCCAGAAGGATTTGAAGAGAAAATGGAAGGGAAGGGTTTAATAATCAAGGGATGGGCACCCCAAATTCTAATTCTAAATCACAAAGCCATAGGAGGGTTCATGACTCATTGCGGATGGAACTCAACAATAGAAAGTATAACTGCTGGTGTGCCAATGGTGACTTGGCCTTCTGGTGCAGAACAGTTTTACAATGAAAAGCTTGTAGTGGATATTCTGAGAATTGGAGTGGGTGTTGGAGCCAAAGACTGGTGTAGTTTGATTGATGATAAAACTACAAAATTGGAGGTAATTACCAAGGAAGATATTGCAAGTGCTGTGAGTATGGTAATGGTCAGTGAAGAAGCTGAAGCAATGAGGAGTCGGGTTAAGGAATTGAAAATTATGGCGAGGAAAGCTGTGGAAGAAGGTGGATCATCTTATTCTGATTTGAAAGCTTTGTTAAATGAATTGAGATTGAAGACTGCCCCTGAGGTCTAGAGACAGAAATGTACATGCATCACAAATCTTTACTTTTTATGCTGTCTTTTGTTTTTTTTTTTTTTTTTGACATCATACTTTTTATGCTATGTCACTTTGATATTTGCTTTATGAACAGTCAATAATTTATTTTATAAAATAGATAAAATGAATATTCCAGCACATACAGCATATGAAGCTGGAATAGCTCAGTTGGTTAGAGCGTGTGGCTGTTAACCACAAGGTCGAAGGTTCAAGCCCTTCTTCTAGCGTTAATATTTTTTTTTACTCATTTTATAATTAATTAAAGGGTGATTATATGATACATCGGCGGTGTAAATTTTGGATTTTTTTAATTATTTAAGTTTTAAAGATTTTTTACTCATTTTATAATTAATTAAAGGATTTACTCATTTTATAATTAATTAAAGGGTGATTATATGATACACTGGCGGTGTAAATTTTGGGTTTTTTTTAATTATTTAAGTTTTAAATATTTTTTACTCATTTTATAATTAATTAAAGGGTGATTATATGATACACCGGCGGTGTAAATTTTGGATTTTTTTTAATTATTTAAGTTTTAAATATTTCAATCTAGTCCCTAAGGGACACATGTCACTCTTCAGGACCCGCTTGTGTAGTATGTTAAACTCCACTGATGATGTATTGTATAATTTACCTTAATTAAATATTTAATATTCACTAACGGTGGATAGGACTAGTGCCAAAAAAAAAAACAATGAATATGATAATTTTTCATATATAATTTTCTTAATATGTTTTATGACCTTTCTCTTTTTAACCAAATCTCAGGAGAAAAAGTTACAGTGTTGTCTTTTTTTTTAATTTTATAATTGAAATTTTATTACTGAAATTGATTTTTAAGGTGGATATATTTGTAAATAATTAAAGTGGTTTATTAAATTAAGGGTTTATATTCGGTGCATTGATAGTGTATTTAAACTATACACTGCAAGGCTACCAAAAATTGACACCTCAACGATAAAGTGATATAAAACTTTTGTAAGCCCCTAAAAAATAAACATTAATAACTTTTTATCTCTGTTAATTAGGTAAAAGAAAAATACTATCACTCCAAACTTTTGATAAAATGCCCAATGTGATACAAAACCTTTAAACTTGCTCATATCGATACTAAAAGAAAAGAAAAAAAAAAGCTCAATTCAGTACTTTTTCATGTTGTCGTCGACAAATAAAACACACGCCGTAATTAGGCCGTAGGGTGTATTTGATACAACGGTGTGATCGGTGCGATTATAGAATACCCTAACCAAACTCGATTATAGAATACCTTAATCCTATTAAATCGGGTCGGGTAGTGCGGATACCCGTTTATAGGTACCCATTGCCATCTCTACTAGTGACACAATACATGTCAATAGCGAAGCATATAAATTAGGATAGCATTTATAACATGAGGTAGATCCACTCCATTAGTGCATGTGTCCATTGCACTCTCCACTCTTAATTTAATTATTTACAATTTTAATAAGTCAATTTAGAGAGATGATATGAATATATTTGAGGCGTTAATAAATGTAGTGCACAGCAATTGAGTTAAATGTCCATGGCAAGTTCCAAGTTAAATGTAGTAAAATTTTAAGAGTAGAAATAAGTGATTATTCTTTGTTAGAGTCTAGAGAATCATACAAAAGACAGAAGAGACAGGGTAGGCTTACCTCCTTAGATAGGTAACAAAGGTAATAAACCAGGCGGAGGCTCAGATTATGAAAGAGCCCCCACTTGGGCACCCCCTCCAATAATTCACCAAAATTTTATTATACTCTTTTTCTTCCTCAATCGATCTCATCCACAATATTCCTCAAAACACCGAAGGAACTAAACACAAAATAGAACTCTTCTCCACTCCAAATATCACGCTCTTTGTGACACCAATTCAATTCAGTCAAGCGTTTGCGAGAGAGATCATCGTGAATGGGCTTTCACTTCTATAACTCTACTTCATATTCTTTCCTCCTTTTTCGATGGCATCAAACCTTTTCCTTCTTCTGATCCTTTATAGATTATTACCCATCACCGGCATTCACCTTCTCCTTATTCTCCTCCATTCCCTTTTATAACTCTTCCACCTTCCGGTTTTACCCGGTTTGAAGAATTCCAGTTTTTTAATTCTCTAAGAAGAATACTAAGGGAACTCCCCCTTTTGGCGGTTTTTGTCTACTGAATTGAACTTATATAAAGTTTACAGAAAATCAAATTCTTTCTTGTGAACATTTTTTCTTTTTTGTGTAAATTTTCTGTTTACTTAGCCTGAAGAAAGTGGGAAAGTGAAGGAAAATATTGATCTTGGATTGAATAAAAGGAAACCCAGTACAGGTATTTGAAAATAAGAGCACCCTTTTGGACAGGATGGATGATTTACAACTTAATAATGATTTTTCTTTGTTTTCTTTGTTTTCACAGTTTTCTCGTTAAACGAGCAGAAAGGTTAAGGAATGGCATCCGTGTTTTTGTACCATGTGGTGGGGGATCTGACGGTTGGGAAGCCAGAGTTGGTTGAATTCTATGAAACAGAGACAGTGGAATCAGCTATAAGAGCAATAGGAGAGTCGACAGAGTGTGGGATACCAGTTTGGAGGAGAAGATCTCATGTGGGAATGGTTGAAAGCAATGAAATGAGACAACAGAGATTTCTTGGTATTTTAACTTCACTCGATATTGTCTCCTTCTTGGCTAAAACTCATTGTCTGGAAGATCAGGACAAAGCTATGAAAACACAAGTTTCTGATGTTGTCGTCCCTAATAATGCTCTGTTAAAGATTGTTGATCCTGGCACCAGGTTAGCTCATTGCCTTTTTATTTTTTTTGGTCTGCTTAAAAATGTTGGAACTTTTATTACTACTGTTGGGGGTGTTGGCCTATGTGACCTTAACCTTTTTATGAAACATAGCAATATTTAAGCTAAACCTGAGTACTACTAGGACTTTGTGTTGAACTTATGTATACTTCTTTTAAGTGAATAGCATATGTTGTTTGTCATCCTCATTCTTGTCTTGACTCTTGAGCATTGGTATTTTGTTTGGGTATGTATTCAGGTGATATGTGATGTGTCTTTTTTGGCATTGTATCTTGTTTGCTGTGGGATTTATTATAAAGGAGAATTATATTGTTTGTATGCCGGTGCTAGCTTTGCTTTGGATTTTTTGCTTCAAGAGCAAGATTTGATTATATATGACTCAGGCGGGTTGGGAGCTGCATTATCGTTTTGAAATCCATGATAAATTCCCTTAAGGTCTATATCCACATACTGAGAATATTTTTCTAAGAAAATATGATATCCCTATTCCCTGCTCATATTGCATATCTTTTACCTTTATTTTAAGGCCTGTTGTTTTCCTCTGTGTTAAGCATTTTTATGCTCAGATTCAGATCTCATTATCATTAACTTCATGATATATGTTGTATAGAGTTGATCCTTTCTGTGCCTAGTTGGATTTGCGTTTTAATGTTTTCTTGCTCTGCTACTTACTAGGAGAATTGCATGTCTTGGGCCTTTTTTGAGTTGTGACTTTGACTCTTGTTGGTTTTTGAGTTTTGACTCCAGTCCTTGAAGTTGGCTATAGATCAACATCCTATAAATGACAACCCTGTATCATTAGTTTGACTGCTTGTATTCTTCAATTTGCTTTCTGTATATTATCCTTTCTTCCAAACTTTGTGGCTTGTTGAGATGGAGCTTCAGCTTCCTGTTTGCTCCTTCTATAATTGAGTAAAAAGCATGCCAATTTGTTAGTCACGTGGAATTTGGTAGTAAAAAGCATGCCAATTTATTTGTTTTGTTTTGTTGACCTATGGATGCTTCTTGTTTTCTTTTGCAAAATTAAAGTTTATACTTTCTTATTTTCAGGAAGCATTCTCTCTTAGAAGCAGCTAGCATTAGGAACATTTTCCTTTAGATAGATACCCTAAGATAACCGAAATTTACACTCATTCTCTATTTAAACTATTCATCAAGGATGATTGCAATTGCGTGCCTCTTTTTCAATTAACACCGGCATTCTCTTTATAAACGTAATAAAATTAACAGTTTTCTATGGGTCATTGACTTATTGTTATTGGAGCCATTATTTAATGAATGATTGCAGTAATGTGCAATCTCATATCTTTTCTCTTCATCATCTTTGTCTTTTAGTTAATAATTATTGAGAATTTCTTATATGGCCATGTAAAAGGAATCTCTTCTGGCATTTAGTAAGGGATCGCTGGGATTTAGGATTCTGGTAAACTAAGACTAGGGCTTCTTCTGCTTAAGTTTCTATATCTTTTTGTAGATACTTTTACCATGTTTTCTGATGGCATTTTTTATTTTTTGTTGTTGGACTAAGATTGATAGATGCACTGGAGATGATGAAGCAAGGTGTGAGGCGACTTCTTGTTCCAAAGAGCACAGGATGGAAAGGCATGAGCAAGAGGTTCTCAATTCTTTATAATGGGAAGTGGCTCAAGAACATTGAAAATGGTAGCAGCAACAACCTCGTTGCTAATTCCAACCCACCTTCGTCTTCATCCTCCTCCACTTACATGCGTAAGTTTTGCTGTCTCTCAAGAGAAGACATCATTCGCTTCCTCATCGGTTGCCTTGGTGCACTAGCCCCACTTCCGCTCTCATCTATTTCCTCACTTGGAGCCATTAACTTAAACTACAGCTCTATTGAAGCGTCCCTCCCTGCTTTAGAAGCAACTCAAAAACATCCGGGTGATCCGAGTGCAGTTGCCGTTGTGGAAATCACGCCAGATGGCCAACATAAAATTCTAGGAGAAATCTCAGCCTCAAAACTGTGGAAATGTGATTATTTAGCCGCAGCATGGGCTTTAGCCAATTTCTCAGCTGGACAATTTGTTATGGGGGTTGAGGACAATGTGACTTCAAGATTGTTGCCAGACTCTTCTGTTAATTCAGCAGTTCAAGATAATAATACAGTGAATGGTCCTGGCTCAACAAGGTCAAGGAAATTCAGTAGCAGGAGCATTGGGTTTAATCCTGTGAGCCCAAGTTTTGGTGTTGGCAGGAGCATGTATAGAGGCAGAAGTGCACCCTTGACATGCAAAACAACTAGTTCATTGGCGGCAGTCATGGCTCAAATGTTATCTCATAGGGCAACCCATGTCTGGGTAACCGAAGATGAAAACGATGATGTTTTAGTCGGGGTGGTTGGCTATGGTGACATATTGCTGGCAGTGACCAAACAACCTGCTGCCATGATTTCCACCACTCGATCAATCACAGAGCTTACAACAGAAATTCAAAGTTGAAATCCTCCTCTTTCGGTCTTACTATCTTCCGTTTTCTCTCTGTTCATGTCTTTGATTTTTCTTCCATTATGAATTCATGTCTTTCATTTTTCTTCCTTTTATACAGCATCTTATATATGTCTGTCACTGTGAAGTTGGTGAGACATTTTTTGGGCTTCCCTGAGTTCATATATATATATATATATACTTATCATTGCGTCGTGCTATAATTCTGTAATGCCATTTTCATGGAAAGATGTCAAAACGGTGGATTATAGTTTATAATTGCTCTCCATCCCCTTGTATGCAGCAAAATTGTCATAGTGGCAGGTATATTATACACTATTAAAAATAAGTTTGGAGGAAATTTTGTGGCATATAGTAATAATTAACTTTATTAGTAGTTGTTTTAAAACATTATGTTAAATCATTTCGTCATGTTCTGGTGAATTATGTTCAGTCATCAATACCCACGATCATATATACAGCTGTTGTTAATCCAACCATAAGTGTCTCAAATACCCCCATCAATTTCCGAAAAGGTATCGGTTTGATCTTGTGACAATCTCTTTCAGGTGAAATTGAGTAGATTTAATTGAACAGTCATCTAGGTTTTTAGATGTGGAAAGAATGTAAGTCTGTCAAGACAACAAGATCCACCCATGGCTACTAATCAAGCTCTGATCACACAGCCGCAGTTCATCAACCAGACTCGAAATCCTATCTCCTTAGAACTCAAGGATAAGGAGGTAGTAGCTTATATATGTAAGGGTTTTTTTTTTTTTTTTTTTTTTTTTTTTTTAAAGAAAAAACAATAGAGCTTATATTATGAAGTTTTCATAGAGATTGGTGATGGGAATCAATGTTATATAAAGCTATGGATTACTAAACACCGCCCCTTTTTATTAGCCATCGTCCCCCTTTGGACTATTTTGCCATATACTTTATTTTTCGTCAAAATTCAAACTTTTCAATTCTCTCAAATTCTCTCAACCTTCAGACTTTCAAACCACAATCATTCAAAATCATTCAAGTAAAACAACATCAAAACTCATGGATAAAGATTTTTTCGGATTGAAAGTATGCTTTTTTAAAAAAAAATTGTCAAAGATTAAAATCCTCTTGCTAATATTGACATATTCATACCCATTTAAACTAAATGAATTGTCCAATATATTTATAAAAGCTTAAAAGGAAAATCTAAAAGGAATAAAAAAAACCCAAGAAATAGCGGGTTGCATGCGGATCGCGACCCGCGTCGCGACCTAGCCAATGACAGTAGGTACACGATCGGGGTCCATGCGCATGGCTGGGTCGCGACGCGGGTGGCGACCCGCCCCATGGCCAGGTCGCGACCTGCATGCGACCCGTGCCATGGTGGGTCGCGATCCGCACGTGACCCACTATTTTTCTGTTTTTTTTTTAAATCCTTTTAAATTTTCCTTTTAAGACAATTTTTTTTTAACTTTATTTTTTCAAAAAAAAAAAACTTTCAATTCGAAAAAATCTTTATTCATGAGTTTTAATATTGTTTTACTTGAATGATTGTAATTTAAAAGGTTGAAAATCGATGAAATTTGAGAGAATTGAAAATTTTTTCGAAGGAAAATAAAGTAAAGACCCCTATATATCACTTTTCAGTCAAGAAAACAAGCCAGCATATCTGAGGGAAGATATATCATCCATATTCCAATGCTGATTCCTGGCCAACTACTGGCCTTGGAATTTCCCCTGCTTGACCAAACAGTAGATTTTCGGTCAACAACACTCAACCCTGCTTTTTTGTTTTCGAGTTTTTATTTTTTTGTTGGCCATAGAATTTTCATTAATTGCTCTGTTTTTCCCTAACTTATACCAAAGGATTGAAAGAAGAAACTTTCTGCTGCTTAGTTTACAATAAAAAAGGAACAGAGAGAGTATTAGCCAAACCACATATTTACTTCAGTTTTATCGTTTATATTTTCTTCTACTAAAACTTAAGTTCTTCTGTTTTTTTAAGATCTCATAGACTCATTCTGAAGCTTTTCAAGTATGGCTTCTTCTCACCGGAAAGGCTATGGCCCTTTGATGTTTTCAAACAAATCTCCTCATTTCTTCAAGATAATTCTTCAGCACACCCTTCTGGATGGAAAACTTGTAAGCTTTCTCCTACTTCTCTTTCTTATCTGATCCATTTTGATGATCTCTCCAGTAACTACTTTCATGCATGGACTTCCTAGTTCCTATGGTCTTGTTTATTGGTGTTCTGAAATGTTAAAATGGAAATAACCAAACAAATCTGATTACTTCATGGCATTTCTTATTTCGTTTTTATGCATAAACTTGATTAGATGGATTGTTCATATAAACTCTTTTCCTAGGCGATTCCTAAACAGTTCATCAAAAAATATGGAAAATGCATGTCAAGCCCTGCAGCATTCCTCAGGGTCCCAAGTGGTGAAGTATGGAAGGTAGAGCTACGCAAACGTGATGGCAAGGTTTGGTTGAAAAAAGGGTGGCGAGAATTTTCGAATCATTACTCTCTGAAGCATGGCCATTTTGTGGTATTTAGCTATGAAGGAAAATGCAATTTCGATGTTGTCATAATGGATAGGACTGCTTCAGAGATAGAATACCCATACACCAGAAACCATGTTAGCTGTAATTCAAAGAGATTCTCAGATGAATCTGAGTCTGAAGATGATGAGTCTATACAAATCCTAGAGGACATCCCTCCAAGCAGGAAAAATAGAGAGAAATCTGATTTGCCATGTTTTCGGCCCCATAAGAAGATGAAAACTAGTGATTCAGCTGATTACATAACAGAGAGCATTTTGAAGTCTGAATGCATGAATCCAAGTAGAAATAAGAATGCGTTTGCTCTTGGTAGAGCTATCAGAGATTTTAAATCCGAAAACCCCTTCTTTGTGGTTGTCATGCAACCATCATATGTTTATGCTGGTCTCCAATGCAAATGTAGACTGGTAAGCAAGCCTAAGATCTTATGATCTGTTTTTGAGTCCATTACTTTCATATGATTTGTTTGCTTAATCCTTTCTTTTTCTGCTTTTTCCTTTCCAATTGATATTTTTGTGTAGGCTATACCGATCTACTTTGTAAGGAAACATTTGATGAAAGATGATTGTGAGATAACCCTTTTCAATTCTGATGGGAAAACCTGGCCTGTTCAATTCCATCAGGGAGGAAACGGGAAGAAATTGTATGGAAGTCTAAATGCTGGTTGGGATATTTTTGTGCATGATAACAATATACAAGTTGGTGATATTTGTGTCTTTGAGCTGATAAATTGCATTGAAATAGCATTCAAAGTAGTCATATACCAAGGTGAGGATGGAACTTTTCATAAATCATCAGATTTGAATGATGTTTTTGGTCAACCGAAGGGGAATGCTGGAGCATCATATCATCCAAGTCAGTGCGTCGAAGATGATAAATCTCGTCCACTGGCTAGAAAGGCTGGAGCATCATCTCGGAGTCGGGGCTGCTGGGTTCAATTGAATGCACTTCAAAAGGCTAAAGCATTACAATTGGCCAGAGCTTTCAGATCTGAAAATCCATCTTTCACTGTTGTAATGCAGCCATCATATGTTCATACAAGTCTAGTGGTGAGTTTTTCAGTTGAAACCTGCAAGCCAGGCAACCCAAGTTTTGTTTATCATACGCGTCTTGGAATAAGAAACTGTGTTAACTTTGTGTCTATTTGTGTTGAGCAGTGTATACCAGAGAATTTCGCTATGAGATATTTCAAGAAGATGCAACCCAAAATGAACCATGAGGTCCTACTTTGTCTCTCAGATGGAAAATCATGGCCAGTAAAGTACTATCAACTCACTGATACTGGAAGGAGTGCAAAATTCTGTTGCGGTTGGAAGCAGTTTGCTCTGGACAATGATTTAGAAGTTGGAAATGTTTGTGTCTTTGAGATGGTGGCTGAAACCTCATTTAAAGTAACCATTTATAGGAAACAAGCCATTGAAGGTGCAAATTTGGGCTCATCATCCGGTAAGTTATAAAGTTTTTAGTCAATTTGATTTCTGCTAAAGAGCCCTACTAGTACTATATTATATATGCTTAAATTTTGTAAACATCTTTTTGTTCTTGAAAAAACAGCTAAAAGTGGAGCGAATGTGATTAGAATTGAGTGCGATGAAAGCTTGGAGATTAATGCTGAATCCAATCTGCTGCAGCATAAAGGAATGCCTATTTGTAACCTGCAAAACCAACATCTGAGTGAAGAAACTTGCAGTGCCAATAATGGAGAGAAAACACAGGAAGAAAACACAGATTCTCCAGGTAAGGACTTGGAAGAAGCAGGTCAAATATTTCAAACTCCAAGCAATGGCAATGTCCAAGATACCGACCGGCAGGACTGAATTGCTATTTACTCTAGGAATCAAGGTTGTTTTAGACTCAAGTGCAGAAGAAAGCAGCTTACCCTTGTCTCCATATATATATGGTTATCTTTTTATTGTTTTTTTGGGGTAAGCATAACTCTGATAATGATGTTAGTGACTTTAAGCTACGGAATCTGATAACTATCTAGTTGCAGACAACTTATCATGTTAATTAAAATGCTGCTATAACAAATGATTTCTATTGTATGCTTTCCATTATATGCTGCTGTTACAATTGCTGTAGGGTTCATCTCTTACATGCTTGCCTACTAAGGGTGTTCTTTTGCATTGCATATGAACCGCACAGCGTATTGCATATGGGCAAAGAGCTACTGAATGCAAGATATCTTAAATTGGGTTTAACACCTGATCAATCTAACTACATCCAAAAGGAACATCCTTTCTCTGTTCATGGGTCTTTCATTTTTGCTTTCATTAATATTGTATCCATTGCAGTACCTTAGCAGCATTTTAGCCCTTTTATACAGCATCTTATATATATATATATATATATATATATATATATATATATATAT